>APFE030019718.1:101440-155909 GCA_000404065.3 Pinus taeda
TTACAAGGGAGTCCAACAGACGTGACCATCTCTTGTATTTCCTGCGTGCATGCCTCCCCAAATCCGCAGATTTATGCGCTCAACGACAGATCCCGTGGTTTAAAGACGCCGAAACACGTCTCGAGCCAATTTTTTTTTTTTGCTACGAAATGGAGATCCCACCGGCCCTGGAAAGTGCTCTGATACCACTTGTTATGCTCTTAACCTGCAAATGATACCCAAATACAGAATATGCGAAGAAAAGAAACCCAGAACACAGAATATGCGAAGAAAAGATACCCAGAACATAGAATAGCAATGATTTTATTATTCAGAGAGTAATGTTCACTTGCCTCTTCGAGGGGGCAACCTCCAATAGAGCAGAGCTCGATTACAAAATAAGACACGATACTCCTCGCAGGGAGTTTCTATCTTTTATATATGACTCATACATGCAATACCACGGGTCAATACCGCGGTATTACTAATACCATCTATCTAATACTACAGCCCATTTGCAACTAACTGTGGTTCCGTTATTAATTGCGGATTAACCACTTACAATTACTAATATAGGCTTTATTGACTCTTGACTATGACGTGGTCCCATTACATAGATAAGGGGGTTAGGGTGGGACCCTAACAAAAGTCCTTATTCACCCTTGCTGATATCTCCTTGAGTTATTGCCCTTTTTGTTTCAATCTCTCTATTACTCTCTTGTGTGTCTTTCTCCTTCACCCTGCCTTGCTTTTATAAGCTTGAGTTGTTGACTAAATCCACAACCGGAATCTCCAAAGTGATTGATGGTTGAGTTTAGATCTTACCTGACTTGATATCAATGGTTGAGATTCATCGAATTCACTAATGCAAATAACTTTTGCATTTCATTCCACCTAGAGGCACTTTACATGCGAGTATGGGGGAGATGTCACATAGCGTTTGATAAAGTTAGATTAGAAAGTAATAAAAATTACTTGCATTAAAATATTTATAAAAATAAGAATAGGTTTCGAAGTAAAAAAAATAACATGTCAACTTTAAAGTAAATTTAAATGTATGTATTTAAATTAAACCCATTGAAGATCCATCTTAAACTTGGATCTATCACTCATTGAGAGGGATCAATTTTATTAAGGTGTAGCTTTTTTATCATTTAATATGAAGTAATTAATACATGACATGGAATTAAATGAAAAAATTGCACATTAAGAAATTTGATCCCTTTTAAGGTATAACTTATTTTAGCATTTAATATGAAGGAATTAATACACGACATGGAATTTATTTTTAAATGATAAAAAACTTGCACATTAAGGACTTTGATTCTTCTTGGTGCTTGATAGATCTGAATTTAAGATGGATATTCTTTCAATGTTAAACCCAAAAGCATAAATACATTGCATTAAAAGGAAATGGAAGCATCAACATATCTTGATTTTTTGTAAGTTGACTTTGTATTTTTTGTTGTTGTTGTCTGTTTTTTTAATTTGTTTCAGAGACATTGGATGGTCGTTGCATCCATGGGGAAATCTAGGCATATCAACTGGAAGGGATCTACTTGTCGGCCAAACTAGCAAGGCCTAACCCTAAGGGCGTCGAGGAGATTCGACCTCGTGACCTCCCGATTGATGAGGTAACTTAGCAACGAGAACTCGACCCACTGAGCTATCCCTTGGGGATATAAGATGTCTTTGTATTATAATAGAGAAGATTTACATTAGTTTAGTAAAATTACTGTCTTTGGCCTACCACCTTGGAACCCAGACCAAAGGCAATAAAATGGAGAGTCAAGAACTCGCAAAATCAAAGGAGAATCCTTGAAAAACAGAGACCAAAACCATTTTCTGCCCCACTAAGGGGGAGACCAACAACAAGAGACAGAAATAACAATGTTGTTGAGCGGTAGAATCTGTGGTAACAAGAAAATTAAACTGAGCATGGAAGTGAAGGAAAACATAACTATATCCCAACCCCATTTATTTCATTGCTTGCCACCTACATCTAGGTACTAATACCTCGAGTTTCTTTTTCTTTGCATTCTTGTTTTAATGAGGAAGGGGGGAAGGAATACTGAGAATAATGGCTAAACATAGAGACTAAAGGACAACCTTCATTGGCTAATAGATCTGCAAATTGATTAGCCGATTTGTAGATATGTGGGGGAATGGCAACAAAGATTCGAGGAAGGAGTTGTTCAATGAGATTCAGGGAGCTTTTGAGTCTCCAACTTTTAGCGATTTTGAGAGAGGAGGATCCCTATAGGAGCTTAGTAATTAGGGAAATAACAATATGAGAGTCACCTTTGAGGATTTTGTGAGAGAAATTAAGGGTGTAGGCAGTTCTCAGCCCTATTGAAGAGCTTTGAGTTCCATTGCATTATTACTATTTTGGCCTATGTAAACAAAATATAGATGAATAATATCTCTTGTTCATGGGCAAAAGATTCCCTCGTAACTTGAATGACAAGGTTTCCCTTGGAGGCACCATTGAGGTTTAGTTTGATAAAATTAAGAGGGGAAGACTAATGCGAGGGGGAGGAGTGCATAGATGGCGGGGAGGGAATAGACAAGAGTTGGGCAAGGGAAGAGGGCAGATTGAGAGCAACGAGAACTAGTGCCTCGGAGTCTTGGACTTTTCAGTCTGAGGCCAACCACTTCGAGATAAGGATGGTTTCTTTTAGATTACGAAGAAAGGTTTTCCAAAGAGAGACGTTGGATTCCTGAGAGTTGTAGAAAAGACGTTGCTTGCATTCTTTCCAGAGAATCCAGAGAATAGGATTGTAGAATGGGGAAAGAGACCAATTATTGATAAAGTTGAGGGGTGCAAGTCTCCGATTGGAAAGGTTGTCTAAAGAGAGTGAAGAATCGTTTACAAAGATCCTAAGCCAAAGGACAAGAGTGGAAAAGATGTTCACGATTTTATTCATTGGCTTAGCATTAGAAACGAAGTGAGGGATCAACATAACCCCAAGAGAGAAGCTTATCCCGTGTTAATGTTTTTCTATTGAGGAAAAACCAAAGAAAATAAGTTATCTTGGGCCAAAGATTTTGACGCCGGATTTTAGACCATACTTGTTGATTTGGACTATGAGTGTGATAGTTGCAAGTAAGCTTCTTTGATGGTGAAAGAACCATGTGGTCGATATCCCCAGTGAAGTTTGTTTGGATCTTTAGAAAAGCAGATTTGCCAATGTAGAAAAGTTAAGGATGGTTTCTTTGAGATTATGAAGAAAGGTTTTCCAAGGAGAGAGGCTGGGGTACTGAGAGTTGCGAAAGATACCTTGATTGCGTTCTTTCCAGATAATCCAAAGGGCAAAGCTAGGTACAAGAATCCAAGCTCTATTGAGAATAGGATTGCGAAATGGAGAAAGAGGCCAATTATTGATTAAGTCTAAGGGGCTAGTCTCCAATTGGAAAGGTTGTCTAAAGAGATTGTATAATCAATTCCAAAGAACCTAAGCCAAAGGACAAGGGTGGAAAAAATGTTTATGGTTTTCTTCACTGGCTCGGCATGAGAATTAGAATGAGGGACCAAAATAACCCATGGAGAGAAGCTTAGCCCAAGGTAATGTTTTTCTATGGAGGAGAAGTCAGAGAAAATAAGTTATCTTGGGCCATAGCTTTTGACACTAGATTTTAGACCATATCTGTTGATTTGGACTTCGAGTGTGATTGGTTGCAAGGAAATAAGTTTCTTTGATGGTGAAAGAACCTTGTGACCAATATCCCAATGAAGTTTATCTGGACCTTTAGAAAAGGGAATTTGCCAATGTAGAAAAGTTTCCTTGAACTGTTCAAGAGCTTGGGCTGATAAGCGGATGTCCCAGGAGGAAATTGCCATTGACAAGAATTGGTCTTTGAGGAGACATTTTCCTAGTAATCAGACACAAGATTTTTCCCCAAAGATTGCATAACATAGTGTATATCTTGAAGATGTTCTTGGACAGAAAGTTTTGGAAATTGATGCCAGGAATCATCCCAAAAGTGAGCAATTTTTCCAACCTTGACTTTACAAAAGAAGTGTTCTTGTACTAAGTATTTTCCTTTACAAACTAGATTCCAGATAGATGAGCCCATTGGAAAGATCACTGTGTAGATACACTATTCATTAGGAATGTGGTTGCTGTATTTCTTGGTCCATGTTTTCTTCCATAAGTCCTGAGCTTCTTGCATCCAACGCCACCAAAGTTCGGCTCCTAAGATAATGTTCAAAGTTTCTGGATCTTGGAGGCCTAGTCCTCCTGATTTTTTGGGAGACACAATTTCTCCCAAGGAACTAGTGCCTATTTTTCTTCTTTTTCTTTTTTCACTACCCCCCATAACAAAGTTCACTGAAGGACTTTGATTTGATGAAGGATGCTTTTGGGTGCTACAAGGGCAAATATAGGATACATGGGTAAGGAATGCAGGACATATTTAAGGAGGATAATTTTGCCAGCTATGTTAAGTGAGTGGAATGTCCAATTATAGAATCAATTGGTAAACTTTTCAATGAGGTTAGACCAAATTTTGGTACGCAAGGAATTGAGAGCTAAAGGGTTGCCTAGATAGGTAGTGTTCAAGGTGCCTTTCTTGAAGCCTAAGAGATTAGTGAGATGATGTTGAATAGCGGGGGGCGTATTGAAGAAGAAGATCTCAGTCTCTTGTGAATTTATGTCCATGCCTGAGGCTGTCATGAAATCATCCAAGGCTTTTCGAAAGGTTAACACTTCTCGGATAGTTGGAACACCCATGAGCATTGTATCATCCTCAAATTGTTGGTGCGAAGCTTTCTTATTAGAGTTGGAGAAGCGTAGACCCTTGATGGATCCGAGTCTCTCTCTCACAATCTTCTTCAACTCTTTCCAACTCTCTCTCAAGTTCGAATTTTGTAACGAGCAAGGTTCGTATACGCAGCAGAGTATGCTTCAAATATTTCGGAGACAAAGACATCCATTGCAGGACGAGTAATTATATGTTGAATACTATATAATAAAAAAATCATGAGATGGTTACAATGAGGGTGAGGGCCTAATTATATACCCTAGGCAGATACCTCTTCACCAACGGTTATGTCCTTGGCGACATACCTCTTCATTAACTAATTATTAGCCATTTAATCATTATTTATTGTCATTATTGCCAGCCAGCCAGCCAGCCAGCCAGCCAAAAAAGTCAGCCAAAAAAGCCAGCCAGCCAAAAAAGTCAGCCAAAAAAGCCAGCCAGCCAGCCAGCCAAAAAAGCCAGCCAAAAAGTCAGCCCAAAAAAGTAAGCCCCCACCATAACAATAAGCTGAAAGCCCCCACCATAACAAGACAATAAGCTGAAAGCACCCACCAATAAGCCGAAAGACAATAAGCCGAAAGCCCCCACCAAGACAATAAGCCCATGCTCACTGAACGATCTCTGATTACGCTTTCCTGATTTAGTCGGTGAAAGAAAGAGAGCTTTTCATGCTCACCGAATTGTTTTGTTCTCTTTTTTTCTTCTTCAGAAGAAAAAGGGAACAAAACACCAAACCAAAGCATTTCATACTCACCAAATGATCTCTGATTACGCTTCCCTGATTTAGTCGGTGAAAGAAAGAGAGCTTTTCATGCTCTTGGAGCAAATGTTTTGTTCTCTTTTTTTTTCTTCTTCAGAAAAAAAGAGAACAAAACACCTTCACCAAACCAAAGCTTTTCATGCTCACCGAATGATTACGCCTCCCTGATTTAGTCGGTGAAAGAAAGAGAGCTCTTCGAGCAAATGTTTTTTTCTCTTTTTTTTTTTCTTCTTCAGAAAAAAAGAGAAAAAAACAGCTTCACCAAACCCCAACAAATTGTCATGCTCACCGAATGTAGCGGATCTCTGATTACGCTTCCCTTATTCAATGGCTGGCCAAGATGATCACTTTACCATAACCCTGAACGGGGATTCAGCACTTTATATACGGGATGCTAGCGAGAGACAAAGAGCCAAAAGGCTGGCATGCAACAACCCACCACAAAAAGTATGGGATGCCACAAGTACTCCCACCAAACTTGAACCTTTAGGGGATTCCACCGCAAACCCCAAAAGGGACACCACCACCTTTCAAGGCACACCCAATCCCCACAGGGATGCTCTGGGACTCAATGTAGTGGTCTACAGTTTCGTACTGATGAATTTACTCCAGCCCTCAGTGGATTTGATAGTTGATCATATTGAAGATGACAGGTTGGACAGTGGACACTCATGTTTGGAGCATCTGCAGCACAGGAATGACTTTTGCCTGAAAATCAGTCTTTTCCTGAATCACTGTCGAAGATATTGCATATGGAAGATGACTATGGGTTTAAGGTCAGCCCAGGCCAGCCCCCGAGCCCTTGTACTCGCTGTCAAGAATGCACATTACTCCCAGCATTCTCACAGATGGGGAAAGCAACTGCACCAGCAGAGTGAGAATTTGGAAACAGAGAACAAGCAGTAGTTTCAAAGATCTCAAATTGGTTGAGGTATCAAATGCTGGGTTGTGTGTTTCTCTGCTAGCACATATCTTGATGGTCACTTGGAAGCTGCAGAGACTTGATACAATGTTTAATTGAACCCATCAGGATAAGATGGAACAGGGCCTCCAGCTCTTGCAGGTGTAAATGATGCAGTTGCAGATCAGACACAATGAAATGGAATCAAGTTTGTCAACCACTATGGAAATACTCAGAGAGCATCAGTCTCAATTACAAAGGGCAGATAATGAAATCAGTCACCTGCACCATGAGATAGAAGAAATCCAGCAAGGGCAAGAAATGGGTACCCATCCTTCTCAGATCTCTGGTAATTCAGTTTCATTCAGCCCATGGTTCATTCCTGACTTGAATGTTGTGGCCACTGCTATGCAGCCTGTTTCTATGCCCAAAGTGGAGGTTCCTGATACGTAGTCTTTTATCGTTCTTTGTAAATTTTGTTTGATCCTGGGACAGCCCTGAAGGATCTATAAGTTGTACAGTTACGGGATACTGATAGGAAAAGTATGGTTTTGTTTATTACAAGATATCAGGTGGAGGAACAAACTGAACTCTTCTAGTGCTGTGCCTCGAGCACAGATTTTCATAATATAAAATATTTGAGTTCCGGTTTAGAAAAAAACAAATAAAGTGTGAGAGAAAAAGAGTACATAGACTTGAAGAATCAAATTGTGCAGAACTCACGAGTCTAGAAGAAAAGATGATGTCGCATGCCTGAAAAAAGGCGTAACCAAGTGGATTTAAATTGAATATATTCGTTTGAGTCCTGAATATTCAGGAAAATTATTCTTAAGATTATTGGTTTGCATTTTTGCAATATACCAAGTGTGAAGTGTGAAAACTTGGATCATAGTATCTTGATCTGCAGAACCCGTTATATGTCTTCTGAGCCAAATTTGTACACCTAGTTGCAAGCATAAATAAAGCATGTTCAAGCATTTAAGTCACCTGATTCAGAATCAAGTTCGAAGTTACGAAGATAAATTTTGGGAAAATTTTGTCAATGCAACAAAAAATATACTGAAGGTTGTCATTAAATTTTTAAAAGAAGACAGAGCGTTCTTGTGCCAAATATTCTAATTCTGCCATTCCCTTGTGGGTGTTGGTGTGTGGAATCTGGACAATTTTTAACACACTAGGACTAGACTCCTCGTGTGGCCATTTCTGTGTAGCCATTCCTATGGCAAACAAATTGAGACTGGAAGAGTTCAAGATGTTCAAAGTGTCAATTTCACAAAATTCACATTGTAGATTTCACTGTTGAGGAATTCAGCACCTCAAAAGACAAGAACTAGAAGTTCAGAGGTTGTTGAAACTTGACAGCAAGAAAGTGAAAGTAGGAGCAGTCACTAGATAGATATGATAAATATGAGTAATTCTATTGATGCCCACAAATACAAAGAGTAGGTAATGGAACTAAGAAGTAACATCAGTTATACTAAATTGTAGTAATGTAAAAGGCTACTCAGAAAGGCAAAAGTAAAATATCCAATACCTTAAGTAATACAGCAAAGAAAAATGAGAGCCACTATCCATTACTAGAAAGAAATGAAAAAGTGGAGAGTAGGGATAAATAAGTTGATAAAGTAATTCTATTAATGTCCAACCGATGACTACAAAAGCAGGTCAATGGGACTACTAAGTACAATGAAGTCAATACAAAGCAAGAGTTCCAGAATGTCTCCTGCTTAACTAATGATTGATATGCATGCAAAAGTATGATAAACCCTTGACCCCAAGTATGGGTGACCACACCAGGGGGAGGTGTACAAAATGGAAGGGTCCATAGACTGGAGTCTAGATAATATATAAGAAATATATCATGGTCCACTAGATCTATCTCTACTAACATCCATGGTCAAGAAAAATCCTACAATGCTTATAACTGAAGAGTCAACACCTCACACATTAAGAAGGCCAAGCCGATCTAGTAAGGACAGTGACAAAAACAGATGGAAAGTGACCCTAGAATCATGGAATAGACAATGATATCTTGCACAATTCTTGTAAAAAAATGGAGCACTTGAAATTTAAATCCTCCTCAGATACAAATAGTGTCACCGACATATCCTCTCCTCCAGTGACATACAATGAGAATCAATCGACATTAACAAGAACAAACCCTAAATTGCTCAGGTGAGAACCTGAAGTGTAGTGACCTAGGTCAATTCTGACTTAGGTTTCTTTGACCACTAGGGTTTTACAAACTTTTTTCTTCATCCACTACCATTAGTCTTCTTTATTTGACTTCACAATAATGCATTACATAACCAGAGTTTCATAAGCTAAGCAAATATAATGAAGAACTTCAATTCTGTCAAATGACAGGTCCAGTTCTCAAAGGAAAGAACCAAACCACAGAATATTGAGTTTACGTTCAGATAAGCAATATAACTTGTATCACAGAATCTTCTAACCAGATAATTAACTACAGTTTGTATATCCTCTGCAATGTTCAGAATGAAAGGACTACCCTTAGCACGACCTTTGCAAGGGCCAGAGTCACTTCTGGACTGACCTCGGTTCTGTTAAGGGAATTCGGACTTCTTTTGTGACAGGTCCAGAGCTTCAGAAAATTTGATTCACAGAGACACTCTAGCGTATATCCCGATCTTGCATAGAAGATGCTTTCTTCCACAGATAGTGTTCGGCCTGCATAGAAGACTACTCCTTCTGTCAGCTATATCCTACCTTGTTTTTATTTGTTTTCATTGTTTTTTTAGGTTTTTATTATTAATTGTTTTATTATTTATTTTTATTTTTAGGGTATGTTATTTGTTTTTATTTTTATATTATTTGTTTTTGTTTATCTTAATATTCTTTAAGTTATTTGTTTATTATTTTATTATAATTTATATTATTATTGTTATTTTTATTTTATTATTATTTCCAGGAGAATATCTGTACAGGAGAATATCTGTTCCACAAAGAGATTCCTGATTCACACAGCGTATGTTCTCCTATTTTGGAATACTCCTCAGGCTTCTGATTTATTGTTGCTAGTGCTTGGGTAGAGGCGGCGAGATTTGGCCCAGAAGTTTATCAAGTGCCACCAAATTTCGGGTATCCTCCTCGCTGTTCCTTTTTGAACCCCAGATCATGAGCAATAGCCACAGAGGGTCTCGCTGCCTTTCAAATGGTACATCTGTGCCCAAACCAAGAACAAGGTAAACAGAAAATTCGGCTATCTTTCCAGCAAATGGCCATATGCCAGACAAGATTTAGATCTTAAAAAGTTTTGCTTTCTTCTTCAAGATATACCTGTGCCAGAACAAGGGACAACAAGATTAAAACTTCACTGCTTTTCCCAGATGGTGCTCCTGTGGCAGAACAAGGGACAACACAATTAACACTTCACTGCTTTTCCCAGATGGTGCTCTTGTGCCAAACAGAAAGAGAAGAAATACTTCACATGGATATTGATGCTGATTGGGCAGGCAGTGTGGTGGACCGAAAGAGCACCTTCGGGTGCTGTTTTTCTTTGGGATTTGCCTCGATATCCTAGATGAGCAAGACACAGAAGTCAGTGGCTTTGAGCACCGCTGAGGTAGAGTACATTGCTGCTAGTATGGCCTCTTGTGAGGCGGTCTTGTTGCGGAATCTCTTTAATGAGCTGTTTGGATTTACATTGGATACTACCGTGGTCTTGTGTGACAACCAGAGCGGGATTCATTTATCAGAGAATCTTGTATTTCATGATCGCTCCAAGGATATTGATATCAGGTACCACTATATTCGGGATATGGTGCAATAGGGAGCAATAAGGCTCCAACATATCGATACAAATGAACAGGTTGCTGACATTTTGACAAAGCCCTTGGGAAAGGTGAAATTCTTGACTTTCCGAGAACGACTTGGCGTCGTTGAGAGATCTTCTTATGAGGGTTGTGTATGATGCATACATTGAGCTTTGGGAGCTCCAGGGGGGCGCGAGGTACTTCTTGGAGCGACATGCGACCACAGGGCGACTTTCCCTCCCCTGGTGGTGCACTAAGTATAGGGTGAATGGTTCAACCTTCCCCTGTGACACCTCGTGGCGACTGTGGGACAGGATGATTAGTTCTCCTGTGGGCTAGGATGATTAGTTCTCCTGTGGTGATTGTTGGAAAGGATGATTCATTCTCCTGTGGACAGGATGATTGGTTTTCCTGTCGAGGCATCCTACCCATGCAGTCTGGGACTCATAGGAAGTACCTCTCATTTGATCAATGAGTAGGGAAATGGGGTTAGGGACCATTAGTAGTACTATCGATGGACGCATCGTTGTATCTACCGTACTCCTTATGTTAAGATGACCTCCATTGATTTGGGATCAATGATACTAATATGGGATTAGTGAGAGTGGTATGACACACTCTGAGACTGAGGTATGACACACTCTGAGACTGACTTCGGGTCAGTGGAGGATGGTTTGATACATCCTCAATCATTTCTTCTTCTTCATAGTTCAGCAAAGCAGAGCCAAGCAGTGCAAGGTAGTGCATTTGATGGCAGGGATAGGATCGACGGTCAGACGGATTAGCAGATGGAGTTCTCCCTAGTTGAGAGGGAGTGTTAAAATTGGCAACTAGGGCCAAACTTCATGTGGGTCACCTTATTTATGGCAGCTGATATTTTTCCTAGATTCCTCTTGTCGAGAGGTGTAGGATTGATCTAAATATCATCCGATTCCGACAAGTATTTATGGAGATATGAATTTATTTGTATTTAGTTGACAAATTGTCAAAGTGGGCCAGCAGCTAAATGTGTGGCACACATGCCCAGCAAACCATATAAGTACAATTGAGGTTGATTCATTATCAACTCATTTCATGATTCATCTCAACTCATCTTCTCTGTCCTCATCTTATTGGGCAAGCAAGAAGGACGAATTAGGGCAGCCTCTCTCACACGTGCAAGAAGGACGAATTAGGGCAGCCTCTCTCACACGTGCAAGAAGGACGAATTATGGCAGTGTTGACATTTCTAGGGCTGCATTGACCAAATGCTGGGCTGTTTTATGGAGCGTTGACCAAGGGAAGGCCTGCGCTGACTTTTTAGGGGCTGCATTGAGCAAGTGCTGGGCTGTTTTATGGAGTGTTGACCAAGTCTTGACCAACGGAAAACCTGTGCTTACTTTTTAGGGGCTGTGTTGACCAGCATTGACCTGAAAGTTGACCAACGTTGACTGGTTAGGGCTGACCGCAGATTGCTGAACTTTTGACTGCTGTTTTGACTGATTATTGTGGACTGTTTTGGGCTGCTGAAAATAGCTGTTGAAGACCAAGTTCTTCAATATGACTAGAAGTCAATCGGGGGCTGTTTTGACCAAGTTTGACTTTGCTGATTTAGGGTTTGCTGCTGCTGTTATAAAATTACAGAATTCTGAATTGTACTATTTCTCTCTGCCGAACTATTGAAGATTAAACAAGAATTGATCAAAGGGTTTCCCTGCATTGGGGTTTGTCCCTGGCTAGCCATCACATCTTGTGTCTCTTGTCTTGGCTTGTTTTCTGTCGATCGTTTAATGTTCTATCTGCACTTTACTTTATGTTTATGTGATTGCTAAACAGTGGCTAATAAAAAGATTTGAAGTAAACTGCTCTAAGCATAGAACATATAATAATTTAACACTTGTTCAATTCCCTAGGAAAACAAAAGTTTAGTTTGTCTCTATCTTGATTCCTTGAATAATAAATTTCAAATTTTTTGCCTCTTTGAACCAAGGTCACCTAAGCAATGTGGGATATGAATTTTACAGACTGAATCATTGATATGATAACAAAGTTTAAAAAACCTCCGCTTTTCCACCTAAGTAACTTCTTGTGGCAGAATCCCTGCTGATTGAATGGAACTTTTGTTTGGCATGTTGTGTTGAAACTCAAGCAACCATAGAGTCAGCTTCTCTAAATGATGCTACACATCCTCCAGCAAAATGTTTACTTGGGACATTGTGGCCACAAATTCCCACGGTCATATTATCCATTGTGGTCCATTAATCTCCACTTTTATTCTTGTATGGCTGTACCTTCGTTTTAGTTAAGGAAAATAGCTCTCTCTTTTCTTCAAGTCTTGTCTCTTTTCCATATTTAGGTTTGGATACTCCTCAAATTGCTTTGCTTCATTCCTTGTATCAGTGAAGGAGGTCTTGTCCATTTTTGTTAGGATAAGGTTCTCTTTTAGTGGTTGAATGCTTTGGATAACTTTTGTCTTCATGGTCCCTCGTGAGTCGTAACAAATGACTTGCATGGCAATTGCTTGCTTGTCCATCTGCAATTTTTGTAATGTCTAGCAAAGTGTCCACATTATCTACAGTTAATTTCTGTGGCGTGTTTTTTCATATTAAAAGATTTAAATTTGCCCCCCTGTTTTTTGCTTCCAACTAGAGATTTAGAAAGCTCCAGCTAGTTTCTTCTTATCAACTTCTCTTTCTCACTACAAGAGCTAAATAAAGGCTATATAAAAATCCAATTTGCCCCATTTTGTTTTGCTTCTTATATCGGGATTTAGAAAGCTAGTATCTTCTTATCAACTGCTCTTTCTTGCTCCATGAGGCAAATAAAGGTTATTTTCTTTTTTGTGCTCTGTAGTGTTTAAGTTGTAAGGATATACTTTCAAGGAGCGGCCATTTTCAAATATCATAGAACGTGCTCATGATTTGTGGACAAATTATTGATGTATGCCCCTTATTCTCCATAATCCCTAGTTTACTATTAATTTCTTGTTCTTCTTAGCATATCCTTATTTAAGATTGCAATCGATGATGATTGGTTGTCATCATACTAGGGTACTTTATTTGTGCTTATGTTCCATATTCATCTTTGAATATAGGGCCTAATAAAAGGCTTTGTTACATATGTTGGTGGAACCACTTCCAATGCCTATGGGTAAACCTTCTTTTCTTCAACTTGTCTTTTTTAAACAATAACTGGTGAATTTTATTAGATAAATGTTTGTTTTGGGTTTCAGGTAATCTTAAATCATTATAATAGGTTATGCATTACATGCCCATTTTGTGTAAGGTCCTCTTCTAGGGACATCAATAAGTTTTGTTTCCGAGCTTTTAATCCATATATTCTTGTTAATTTGGATTATTATTTTTAGTGTAACTATTATGGTATTCAAATGCTCAAAATTGGCTTGAAAAGATTCCTGTAAGAGTTGAATAATGTCATACTAATATGATATTCACTTAGCTGCTAATGTCTTACAATATTCTCTCTCTGATTTTTTTGATCTGTTTTAAGATGCTTAGCTTGCACTTATCTTCTCTGAGATGCACCTATACTTGTTCTATGTTAGCTGACATGTATATGTTTTATATACTCTTGTTTCTGAAAGTTGTTAAGACATCAAATCACAACAACGGAATTGGAAATCCAGCCAAAAGTCAAATATGGCTCCTCCTAAAGAAGGATCAAAGAGTGGAGGTCACAAGCAAGGACCTGAAACAGACAACTCTGAATTTCGTTGGGGGGTGAAACGTGGAGCGGGAGCTAAAGGAAAGGAGATACAATTTTATGATTCATTCACTTATGAAGGTGTAGAGTATTCGCGCTATGATTGTGTTTATATTCACAAGGATGGTGAGTCAGATCCCTACATTGGGAAAATTATCAAAATCTGGGATGATCGTAAAGATAAGAAGAAGAAAATGAAGGTCCTGTGGTTCTTCCGGCCTATTGAGATTCGTAACTGGGTGGATGTTGAAAGCACCACAGACAGGGAGATTTTTCTGGCAGTCGGGGAAGGAAAAGGTGTTTTTAATATAAATGTCCTGGTATGTCAAAAGCTTAAAACCTCAAATTATGCTTATTGCAAAACATTGTTTTCGATAGTCTTCCTGCTGCAATGTGCTAGTTTTTTAATCTTATGGATTTGCAGACTTTTGAATGGATTTATATGCTTGCATAGCCACATATGCGGACAATTTTTATCATTATATTCTTCTAAATGGCTGGTTTCTATATTTATTGTATGTCTATTTGAATACTTCATTATGAAATATTTGCCTTTTGAATGCACTGAGAGAAGTGAGGTGCTCTGACAGCCCAGTTGGATGAGATATGTAACATGTGTACGTATGCCTGTCACTCTAATAAAATTAAACATAATATATTTTTTTGTCTGACATGAAATGGTAGACAGAAAAAGAAAAGGATGGACAAAAACAATAATAATAAAATAAACTAGCATAGATTCACTTGAAGTTTGGACCTTTAAAGCATCAACGGGTCTGTGCCTTGTTATGTTTTATCCCACTTGCTGTTTAACAGATCTGGGGTTAAGATGGATTTACACTATTATGCCATTTCTGATGCTTTTGTCACATGGTTGTACAATTCTACATGCTTTATCTGTCTCTTTTGTTACTTTAATTACTTGAATCCAGGGGTTGGAAGGACAAAATATGCAGTTCTTTTTTGAGCAGTTAAATTTCTGTGTTAATGCTGTAGTTGAAACTTGTTATAAACAGGTTCATCATGTCCTTTTATGATTCTGCATTTGGATGCATAACAGATTTTTACATGAGAAAGTGGGAAGATTTTTCTATCAGATATCAAAAGATTATCATAAAAAACTGTGTTTTTTGGGATGAAACACTGTGTAAGATCACATGAGGTTATGGTTTGCCGATCTCCCTGTTTGCAAAGAAGGTTATGTGAGTTGTTATTGGTTTTAGCTAATATTCATTTCCTGCACTTGCTGATAACTTCAATCTTTGCTGTAGGCTTGGATTTATAATGTTAATATTACAAAGGGAGGTGCTTATGCAAAATGTTTTCTCAAGACAAACATATTATATCAGGAAACATGGACTGGAAAATACACGATAAAGATTAAAAGAGAATTATTGCTTGATTATGGAATGATGCAATGTTGCAATCATAGGTCAGGAAGGAGTACATTACATAACTCCTGTTTTATCTTATCTTATCTTATTACATCACTTTATTACCCAAGTCATTTATTTTGACTTTATTTTTTGAAAAAAGTACAATTATTGTATGCGTAAATGTAATTGTGATCACTATATATACCAACCTCCCATAATGGTCATATTGCATAGATTAGCTTGTCCAAAACAAAAACAATATCTGGATCAAGTAGGATATTTGTGGCCCATGATAGATGTATAAGAGGTACATTCAATCAGCTGTTGGAAATGGACTGTATTTGGCATGGTTGATGTAGAACAAGTCATATCACCAGATTTCTGTTTGAATATTGATTCACCAGCTGGATGAGAGCCATTGTTTTTTCGTTGCTATGAACAGTTGAAACATAATAAATCTGTTCTTTACATTCCCTTCTATGGGACGTCTCCTCTCCATCTGAAACAAACCTGTTCTTCCATGACCATTGTTGGAATTTTTATGTGTTAAATTATGCAACTAGGGTCAAATTCCACTTTGGACAGCTCATTTGATGGAGATAATCATTGCATTAAATCCCTCTTTTCGAAAGGACCAAAATTGACCTAAAGTTCAATCAAATCGGTCAAGAAGAAATGGATTTTTGAGGTCAAGCCCACAAATTCAAAATTGTCAACGTCAGCCTTGGGTCAAATGATACATCTCATGGACAAAATGGCACCCCTCAAGTTGCATATAAATATAAGTGTCCTCATTCCTTATTTGGACATCACACAACACACATTCCTCTTTCTTCATTTGGCTGGTTTGTATATATCTGGAGCAGCCTGTTCTTCTTCACATGTGCGAAGGTGTGGATGCATCTTTGACTTCTCTCTTTGATATTTTTGACTTCTGATGAATGGGCATTTGGTTTGGCTTGGTTTTCTTGGGGTTTGGATCTGATTAAGGACGACGAATTCAGTAAAGAAGGAAGGATGAAATTCTGAAGCATCTAGACCACCTTTGACCTGCGTTGAAGTTTGGCCAGCATTGACCAAGCGTCAATAGGAGCCTTTTGACTTTGATTTTCTTGGAGAAGGTCCTTCCCATCAGGCTGCATTTTTGGGCTCTAAGACCGATGCATTTTTAGGAATTTGACTGCTGTTGAGTATAGGTTTGACCACAGAATAGAGATGTACATTTTCTCTGTCCTCTGGCCAAGTTTGATCGAAGTTTTTGGAGCTATTTTGATTGATCCTTGACCAGCAAAAGAGGCCGCATTGACTGGGCTTTGATTGAATTAAATTGGAGCAGATTTGTCCATGATTTGACTGCTGTTGACTTGACTGGTTGGCGCTGACTGCGCTGTTGTTGACTGCTATTGACTTGAACAGAATTACAGTTGACTTTTGTTGGGGCTCTCTCTCCCTTGTCTCTATTTTGGATAGATTCTTGGCATATTGGATATTGACATTAGATATTGGCTAGTCAAAGTTTGACTTTTGACTCTTGGATGATGTACTCTCTCTGCTGAACATTTGAAGACAACTTAATAGAAGAAGATTTGCAAGGGTTTTCTCCCTAGTGGGATTTTTCGTGGTCATTGAACAAATATTGTGTCTCTTGCCTCTTGGCTGTCTTTCATTGTGCATTGGAATAATTGTTCTATCTACTATTGTTGTATTGTCATTGGTTAAATTGTAGAAGTGGAAATTGTTAAATTGTATGCTATTGGATATTGTTGAAGTAATAGTTGCAGCATAGAACAATCGATGAAAAATTAACATGGTATCAGAGTTGAGGTGAACACCCAAGAGACAAATGAAGAGCATCCATCTTCTAAGCAGCTGATTGAAAGGGGAAATCTTTTTGTAAAAATTTCTACCTCTTATTTCAAAGCTAATGAAAAGCTAGCTGAGTCATATGGATTTGCAGCATGTAAGACCAAGATCAATGTCACCTTAGATGAGTTTGATGTTTTGGAGTACGTGGAAGGAAAGATCTCACCCCCACCAGAAAATGCTTCTCAAGCCGTAAAGTCCAAATATAAGAAAGGTGAGATTAAAGCTAAGAAGATCATTATTGATTCTTTTAGAGATTATTTACTTGTTTATATTTCATCCTTGAAGACTTCCAAAGAAATGTGCGATAAGATTGTTGGCATGTATGAGCCAAACAATCTGAGTCATATAATGGAATTGAAAAATCAACTCAAGGAGTCTAAGTTGCATAAGGGAGAAATTGTGTAATCCTTCTTCATAAGAATCACTGAGATCAGGGACCAACTTTAGACTGCACAAGAAATCATACTTGACATGGTATTGGTGATGACTGCCCTTAGTGGCCATCCTTCATCATGGGATATGTTCATTACTTTTATCAACAATAGGGAAAAGTTCCCTTCTTTTGATGTGCTACTTACTATATGCAATCAAGAGGAAGAATTCAAAGGCCAAATGAAGGAGAGCCCACTGCCTTTGCTGCTCAAGGGAAGAAGAAGAATGTAAAGAAAGGAAAGGGAAATCTATCTAAATCAAGAAAACCTCCTCAATCCAATCGAGATTCCAAGGACTGAAGAAGACGAGATAGATAACACTACAATTGTCATCGAAAGGGTCATTATGCTCGAGGTTGTCCCGAAAAGAGAGATGCACCAAGAAGAAACTCTTCAAGGTCCTACAACAATGATCGTGGCTTCAATAACAACAGGAGGTCGTATGATAGAAGAGATGGAAGGAGAAACAAAAGAAGAAGAGACTCTCTTGATGATTGTGAAGATAGCTATCATCCACCAAAGAGGTCTATAAACTCCATATATGAAAGTAATGCTACTAATCAATCTGTGTATATTCTTATTTTCAGATTATCTAGTTCATCTCCTTCAGTTGCTTGGGATAGTTGGCTGGTTGATAGTGGGGGCCTCTCATCACTACTTTGGATATAAGGATGTTCTCTCTAATTTGGTAGAGGGAGACCAATTTGAACATTATTCTTAGTGACAATACCACTCATCTCGTAAAGGGATTTGGTTTTGTCAAATTTCATTTGAACTGTGGGGAATCTGTTTTGCTTCATGATGTGATGTATGTGCTGGGATTGAAGAAAAATTTAGTATTGATATCTGCCTTGGAGGATAAAGGAATGAGGGTTGCCTTCATCAAAGGAAAAGTACTCACTTGGCCTGTTGGATCCTATATGAGAAATGCCTTCACATTGGATTCAAGGTTTGAAGGACTATAAAGTTGTGGCATTGAAGGCCGGCCCATCTACACTATAATGCACCTCCAAAATTGAGGACGTTGGTCTCTGGGATCCCTGGTATGCAAGTTCAACATGATGAAGTATGCCCTGGGTGTGCTAGAGGAAAGAAGACAAGGGGACCATTCCCCTCTAGCGAAAACAAAAGTACTTTTGTTGGATATAGTGAAGATTCTAAAGAATTTAGAATATATATATTTCTGGTCAAAGGAAGGTTGAAATTAGTAGGAATGTAACATTCAATGAAGATGTTGCCCTTAGAAAAGGAAGGGACCTCCCTCTGCCTCCTCCTCCTAAAGACAAAAGTGTTGATATGGATATTCTAGAAGGTCTTTCTGTGCCTGAATCTGAGAAGGACATTGTTGATGATCCCATGGAGTCTATTGACCCTCTAGAGCCTCCTCCATGTGAGAAACATGCTATTGCTCATGGAACTTTCAGGGAAAGCAAGAAGCCATGTAGGTACTAAGCATATGTTGTAGCTATGAGCAATATGATTCAAGCTAAACTTAGTACCTTTGAAGAAGCTGTGAAGGAACAAGTTTGGAAGGATGAAATGGCCGAAGAATACGAGTTTAAAATGAAAAATGACGTATGGGATGTTGTGCCGAGACCGAAGGGAAGATCTGTGGTAACCTCGTAATGGCTCTATAAGATCAAGCATGGGGACGAGAAAGCATTGAAAAATGCAAGGCAAGGTTCGTAGCCCATGGATTCTCTCAAAAATAGGGAGAGGATTACGATGATATATTTGCTCCAGTGGCTTGATATACTACCATTCGTTTGATAGTAGCCCTTGCTACTAGTCAAGGATGGACTCTTCATCAAGTTGATGAGAAGACTACTTTCTTACATGGTTTGCTTCAAGAAGTGTATGTTGAACAACCTCTAGGATTTGAAGTTCATGACAGGAAGACCCATGTATGCCGATTGAAGAAAGCTCTCTATGGATTGATTATGCTCCTATCGACAATTACTTGATGAAGTTGGGATTCACATGGAGCAATGCTGATCCAAACTTGTACTTCAAAACGATCCAAGGTGTGCCTCTCGTTTTGGTATTATATGTTGATGACTATTCATGATAGGTGTAGACCCTCTCATTCTAGAATGTAAGAGGGAGTTGGCTTCTGAGTTCTAGATGAAAGTCCTTGGTACGATGCACTATTTACTGGGACTAGAAGTATGGCAAAAGCTTGGCGAGATTTTGCTTTCACAAGGAAAATATGTTGTAAAATTGGTGGAAAGATTTGGCATGGTTGAGTGTAAGTCCTTACCTACACCTATGGAGATGAATTTCAAAATGATGTGTTGAGAGTCTGCTGGACCAGACCTAGCAAATCCCTCTCGTGAATACTCGCCCCGACATATGTTTTGCAGTTAACACCTTGAGACAGTCTGTGATCGATCCTCACCATGTACATTGGGTCACTACTAAGCATGTATTGAAATATCTGCATGGGACTATTAACCTTGGATTGAGATATGCTGTTGGAGACATTAGACTACATGGATATACAAATGTAGATTGGGTTGGCAATGCTGTCAACAGGAAGAGTACTGTCGGACGCTGTTTTAGTTTGGGATCTGCCATGATATCGTGGATGAGTTGGAAGCAAAAATCTGTAGCCCTTAATACTGCTGAGGTTGAGTATATTGTAGCTAGCCTTGCAAGTTGTGAAGCAGTTTGGTTGAGGAAGCTCTTTGGAGAGCTATTTGAGCAGGTTCTAGACAAGGCAGTTATATATTGTGACAAGAAGAGTGGGATTCGCTTGTCAAAGAATCCTATTTTCCATGACAAGTCCAAGCATGTAGAGATCATATATCATTTTATCCAAGACATGGTGCAGAGAGGAGTCGTGAGACTCCTTCACATTTCGACAGATGAGCAGATAACTGACATCCTCGCCAAGCCTTTGTTGAAAAGGAAGTTCTTGGTCTTTAGGGAGTAGCTTGGACTAGTTGAGATGACCCTTTCAAATAAGGATCCTAGCTGATCAAGAATACTAAGTAGTGCTCTTCCCCCCTGGTTGAGCTCCTAGGGTGTGGAATGGAGCTATAAGGCTCCTGGGGATGAGAGACCTTTGACCGATAAGATGTTGAGGCCCGAGATCTCCTTTAGTTAGAGTATGCCCCAGTTAGTGTTTTGCCCACTCAGTGGGATAACCTCTCCCATCTTGTCAACGGGTTAAGGGACTTGGGATAGAGTGTGATCCCTACCGCTTGAATTAGATGGATCTTGCCCAAGTTGGTGGATGCATGTGTTCTACCATCTGACTCTTTCTGGTTAAGATGGATGATCAGGGACAATAGGGTATAGTGTGATCCTTACGTTGATCTCACCTATTGGCAGGGATTTGGGGATGAAGTGTGATCCCTACGCTTGGGGTAGGTTGGTCTCGCCCATTGGCTCCCTGATGATGATGATGATGATGATTACAGGTGGTAGTTAGAGCTCCCTTGCAACATTTCATCCTTTCTAGATTCGAGAATGTTCAACATGAGATGAGTAGAGACAAACAAAGATGGTACATGATGACAGGATGGCATGATGATCGATGGTCAGATATTGGTATTAACACTCCCTCTCAACTAGGGATAGTTCAACCTACCAATATTTGACCGAGTAGGGTCAAATTCCACTTTGGACAACTCATTTGATGGAGATAATCATTGCTTTGAATTCCTCTTTTCGAGAGGACCAAAATTGACCTAAAGTTTACTCAAATCGGTCAAGTGGAAATGGATTTTTGAGGTCAAAACCCACAAATTCAAAATTGTCAAGGTCGACCTTGTGCCAAATTGTTAGGTTTTGTAGCATCAGAGGTTGTGTTCTAGCCATGAAATTTTCCAGAGAGGCTAAAATACATGAGATCTCCAAATCCCAGAAATCGTTTATGGAAATTCCACCTAGAAATGGCTTAATTAGATTATTAAGCAATTTTTAAATGTTTCCTAAGTCTAAACTTAGGGAATATGGTTAATTAATCAGTATTAATTAAGTCAAGGCAAAAATCATCACGAAACTCACCCGGATCAATCTAGAGATGATCCTAGCCATAGATAAAGTTTTAGTCTTGGCCATTGGTGCTCCAACAAAGGATTATAAGAGGAGGTTGACGTGGTGATGGAGAAGACACTTGAGACACTTCTGTAGTTCGATTTCTTGGCAGATTGATTTCCAGAGTAGCAGCAGTCAGTTGCCGGGGAGAGAGCTAGAGATTGAAGCAGTTTGAGAGGGGCAGATACGGTGAGGTTGGAGGAGGCATTCCAAATCCAGTGAGTGCATTTGCAGAGAGGAAGAAGAGCCATAAAGAGGTTGACACTGGGGCAGCGCAACAACCTCTAGAGGCAAAATCGATTTGCTAAGAGGGAGAGACGACTTTAGTTCTAGAGGCCGGGAAGGTGTTCAGAGTGTCGGAGAAGCATCTTTCCACTCAAGAGAAGGCAAAACGACTTCATCAAAGACAAGAAGAGATAGATCACCAACTTCAAAATTAGCCTCTTCGAGGGGGCAACCTCCTTTACATTACACAAATGAACGATTCTTGCATGATACAAATGACAAGACCTCCTTTCTATATATAGGAGTCTAAGGGGTCACAATATAATCAGAGCCTACATAATAATACTATTGCAAGGGCACAACAATAACAATAGTGGGCTTCTATGGGGAACAATAATACAATAAGGGGGTTGCACTGATAATAATAGGGGGCTGCACTAGTAGTATATACTATAAGGACCTAACATGACCCTCTCCTTCAAAAAGGTGTTGTCATCAACGCTTAGTAGTTATGGATGCTTTTGTATAAAATTCTCATCCTCCCATGTGGAATCTTCGACGGGTAAGTTCTTCGACTTGATGAGATACTTGGAAATTGATTGATTTCGTAGCTGTCATGTTCTTGTTTTCGTGACTGCTTCAGGTTCCAATATGATTTTTCCTTCCTCGTCAAGTTCTTGCAATATCATTTGAACTGGGAGCTTGTCACCTATAACCTTCTTTAAGCATGAAACATGGAATACTAGGTGCACTTGGGAAGATGCAGGAAGCTCTAATTTGTATGCCATAGTACCAATCTTTTGCAGCACCGTGAAAGGACCCTAGTACTTTGGTGATAATTTATTATTCTTCTTAGCTTGCTTGAGGGACATTTGTTTGTATGGCTGTAGCCGTAATACCCAGTCGTCTACATCAAAACTTCTTTCACTGCGATGTTGATCTGCCTGTTTTTTCATTCAATTATGCACCAAAGTGAGGTTATCCTTTAAGAGTTGGAGAGCTTGTTGTTGATGCTCGATGTGATCTTCCATTGCTTAAACCTTATAATATTCTCTTAAAGATGATTTGATGGATGGTGGATCATATCCATAAAGTGCCAATGCATTACAAGATATGGTCGGATTCATTTCTTCTCTCTCGGGGGTTGGTTCCTGGTGTATATCCTCTTTTGACGTTTCTTGTTCCTTTTCTTCCTCCTTTTCATAATCGATGTAAAATAATTTCTTCTCAACACACTTATGACCTGAAGTGTATTTGCCAATGTGGAAAAAGTCAAAGTCAGGATTAATTCGGCAAGGGTCAAAAGTTGAAAAAACTCGTCAAAGTCTAGAGTTTTCTGAAAAAGTCGGCAAAAAAACACACAAAATTATTCATTTTTTAATTTTTTTTTTAACATCTAGAGTATCCACCACATCAAATAAATGCATTTCTACATAAACATGTAAAGAAAGCTAATATATAATATGTATATGAAGTCTAGTGCTACATCACATATCAAAATAGTGAATCAACTCCTGAGTTTTGAGTCCTGTCTAAGTCTCAACTCTCAAGAGTCAGAATTTCAATAAAAAATATAATAAATGTATATCATGAGTCATCTGAAAGTCATGAAGTAATCAGTGACTGAGATCCTCTTCCCCTTCTAATTTTTGTTTCCGCTAATTGTATTAAGAAATAAGTCATGCATTTATTCAGTAGATTGTATTCTGCTTGGGTAATAAGGTGTCAGGTGGTAGGTCCAATGAAAATTAACAGTGAGTATCACAGTAGATATGAAAATTAACGCTTGGTGACTCCAAGCTGCTTATTTTCTGAGAAAATAGTAGATGTCATATTTCTAACCTAGCCTTGGCATCTATTATTCAAAAACTCTTGGAGGTAAAATCCATTTCTGATACATAACCTTTCCCCACATTTACAGGGAGTTCACCACTAAAGAAGATTCCCTTTCAAAACGTGCTCTCATTGAAGGAAGGATCTTTGCTGTCACAAGATTTCACAGGTACTTTGTTCATGTTTGAAAAATGGGTTCTTTTTTGAGGCACTGGTTTTGTTTTTTTGGACAGGTTGTTGCTGTTTGATCTTCATGATCTCCTCTTTGTTGTTTCTTCTGGAAGCATTCAATAATTGTAACAATGTTTTTGATGGTGTGGGGTTCTTTCTACGGAAGACTGTTGTATGCCTGTCCTTTTGGTACTTTTGTAATCTTTTGAAGGGGCAGTGGTTGTTAGAGTCTGGATCACTGAAAGCCTGGAGGCTTAGCCAATGTATACTTTGCTTTCTAACTAAAAATATGAAGTATAAAGATTTGTTTTTCCTTGGAAAACAAAAACATATCTTAACCTCAAAACTAACAGATTAGAAATGAGACTACTATGCTCGCAAGAAGTATGACAAACAATACAATGCAATAACTTGAAAATGCATGGATGGAAGCTTCAATTTACAGTTTTTGCACCTTTGCAGCCACTTTATCCACGGCCTGGGATGGGAGGCAGACTTTTTGGGTCAACTCCCGATTAAATCGGGAGTATAAGGAAAAAATCGCGATTTTTTCCTTTGTGAAAAAGTTGCCAAAAAGTCAGGGGATTAAATCGTTTAGTTCAAAAAATCGCGTTTTTAGGATTAAATCGGGATTTTTTGCAGACTTTTTCCACACTTATTTTGATGCCATATCAAAATTCTCTTAAGAAAAATAAAATCTCACTTCCTCACTGGTTTTCCCTTCGGGGTTTTTCCAGGGTCAGCTTGACCAAATTATTTTTGTCCAAATTTCATGAATGTTTGTGTGATTTCTCAGCAAATGTGAAAAGTAGAGTAAATCTCTTGTGTTTCATTTTGAGATTTAAATTCAAGTTTACATCAGCTTCTTATCTTGATGGGAAGGGCATTAAACTTGATGTGAAAACCAAACTTGAAACTGGGAGGGATTTACAGTCATATTTTCTACAGTCAGTGCATTATGGATCTGCTATTTCCATGCATGAACGATTGTTTTGACATTTTGTGCCCTACCTCATGTTGATCATTTATTTCATTAATTTCAATGTCATCACCTGATATATGGTTTCAGCTTTACCCATTTGTCCCCATATGGATTTGTGATATCCCACGAGGCATGGGAAATGCCACCCATTATTCATAACAAATGCAAGCTCTTCAAGTCAATGATGTCTTTACAAACTTAATGATAAAAGAAAAAACTAACACATTTCTATGTCCTATAAGAAAGTAAAAAAGATAACAGCTTGTTTAGTTCACCGCGTAATATAAGGTATATTATACCTGTTATAGAGTGGAATGAAGTTACTCCCTTGTAGCAAACAAATATGATTATTTATCTCCACATTGGTACATAGCTAAGAGATATTAAGCTTTGAGTCGATAATTTTGTGATTTAATGAAATTAGATAGTTAGAAATTAAACATGAAGCTATGCCCCATAGCTTTCACAAATTGTCTGAGCAGTAAATTACACTCTCAGAAGCGTATTAATAAAGAATAGTTCATCACCTGGTAGACCAAGTCCACTAATGTGTCGTGGCTTATCGTCTGGTAAGATTTTCTGAAAACAAAAGCCAGCATTAATCATAATTATAGAAAACATCCAAATTGAAATTTTGCTATCCAAAGATACAAACATAGAATATTGGTGAAAACCCATGGATTTACAAGAACCCCACCTCTATAATCTTAGAATGGAAATATAAATAACATAAATATAAATATTGAAGAAACTGCAAAGCATCAATGCAAAGAAAATTAAATATATGAAACAAATGCAAAGTAAACATTAAACTTTCAAAATAATAATCCACTCAAGCAAACAATTGACTTAACTACACCAAAAATCCAACATATGTCCAATAAATACACTATTATTTAACTAAGTTGCACTGAAATGGATACGGATACGGGAAACAAATGCAAAGTAAACATTAAACTTTCAAAATAATAATCCACTCAAGCAAACAATTGACTTAACTACACCAAAAATCCAACATATATCCAATAAATACACTATTATTTAACTAAGTTGCACTGAAAAGGATACGGATACGGGATTTGAAACGGATACGACAAATTTTCAAAAAATATGGATACGATACGGCAGGAAACAGCACACACACACACACACACATATATATAACAAAATAAGAATTTCATATTACCATTCATATTTTAGAATCTAGATTATATCTAAAAATACACAATCAATTATCATTTATCATCATCATTAATTCAGCATAAACATTGCCATCATCATTAATGATTATTATAACATTCATGATTCAACATATCATCAAGTTTCTGTTTCAAATTTTAATCATCAACATGACAAGTTACAACATCATCAACAAAATTAATAGTACAAAGTACAAAATGAACTATGATTGGCAGTCTACTATCATTATTCATAATTCATATGGTTGTTCAAAAGTTTAAAAGTTAAAACACCATCATAAATTACATTTACATATCAATACTTGAATCTTTTCTCCAAACCAAGACCTTTCTATCAACAAAAGCAACTCTATCCCCTTTATCTTGAAGCAAGAAATTGAAAGCAAATTCCTTTTCAAACCTGGAACGTATAGTATATTGTTGAGATGTAGTTTTGCTCCATTCTCCAGCTTCAAAGATGTTGATCCCAGGTCTCTAACAGCATAGCTTTTTGTTGTCTCCCAATTCCAGTGCATGAGAAGATGATTCCTTTGATAGAGTTTGAAGTTGTTTACTTTCCCCTATCATATGCCTTGATGCTCCACTGTCAATGATCCATGCATTATCATCATTAAGTGAACCTGTAAGTGTAGCTAAGAACCCTTGACTTTTGACCTTGTTGAATAAGTAGTAGAAAAACTTCTTGATCCAACTTCCTTTAAGTCAACGAAGGGATCTTCAATCTTCTTCGACCTTAGCTCTGATACCATGTTGAGAAATCAATGCTAGTGGAATTAGGGTTAGATTTCTCTTTCTTGATAATTACTTGTGAATTATGTTGGCTTCTTTTACTTATTTGTTGTATTATCTTTCATCAAGCAATTACCAAATTATGTTTTTATGAAGAACACAAAAACAAAAGACACAACATATAGGCACTTTGCCAAGGCAAAACCCCTATCTAGGGGAAAACCCAATCAAAATCTCTTCCTTCAATAGTTTTTCCTGAGACTCTTCAACCTAGACACAGACCTCCTCCACACCAAGTCAACCCTTCCTTCTTCGATCCAAACCTTCAACCTAGCAGCAAAAGCACTTCAACCCAAGCAACTTCGACTTGGCAACAACAGGCAGCAACTAGTAGCAGCAACAACGTCGACTTTGACAAAGAGACTTCGATCTCCTAAATTGGCCCACACGAGAGAGAGATAGACATCCCAAAGCTTTGATTTTGTCCTTCCCTTCCTTCTTGACCAACTTCGCACTCCTTTTAGCCTCCTTCTTCAACTTCGCACTTTTTCTCGGCTCTTTCTTGGATATCGAACCTGCAAGAGAGAGTGTGTCCAAATGAATTCTGCTCCAACATATAGGCTTATGGTGAGGTCGAATTGCTTAGTTGAGGTTGACTTGATCTCCTTCAGGCTGACTTGGTGTGAAGGTGACATAATTCATTTTTTACTCAAAAATAATTCTTTTTACATAATTCAAAAGCCCAAGAAGGGTCTCATAAAATGTACAATGACTCTAATGACTCAATATTAATCCTAGGAGTCGACAATAGGGACTTTGACTAATAAATGATGACCCAAGCATGAAACCCATGCTTTAATAATTCATTGTAACAATAATAATAAAATTATTTTTATTTCTTTTGACAAGTACATTACATAATGACTCAATTGCATTTATGAAGACCAAACCTAGTTACATTTTTCAACACCCAACTAGTGGAAATGGCCCTGTAATAAAATGTGTCCTCCTCTATCAATTTATGTTGTTGCCTGCTAAGTAGAACTAGGAATTTTTCCCTAAAAAATGCTCAGAAAATTCTGCAAAATTAATCTTGGCATCTCCTCAATAAACCCAGAAAAACTCAGAAAGGGTTGGGCCTAGTTCCAACCTTCCAAATTTTCCCCCAAATAGAGTGAATTTGTCCACCTGTTGGAAAATTCGTACCACCCAGAAATCTGTTGCAAATGAGCCCCCAAATGTTGAGGAATGTTCCCCAAAATTCCCCTTATGCGACCTGGAAAATCTCAGCTCAAACCCCCAACCAATCCTCCCACAACTAAGTCTCCCCCAAGGAACTGCACAGACCCAATGGGACTGCTTCTGCGTGTGCACTAGAAGAAGAATTTCGGCCTAAGGAATAGCCACTAATTCAGCCCACAAAACTATCACAAAATGGCCGCAAAATACCAAAGTAATGTGACACTAAAATCTCAGTGCCAAAATGGTTTTGTAGCTCCCTCTCCCAAGGTGTGTGTATTTCCCTTCTGCGTCTGTAATTCCCCAAGAACAATTCGATATCACATTTAGAATTCTCCCAGATTAGCTCACAAGTGTAGCCATGGCTCCCCTAGGGTGGCACTCAAAGTCCACCGAAGGAGTTGAGATTTCCCCTCAAAAACCTCGTGTGTTGAGCAGCACAATGTTGACTTGGCTCAACATCTCAAGCAAACAATAGTATAATTTTCAGATTTATGCAAGCCCTCAAATGATGGTCCCTCCTCTTCTATTTATGCTTGTTACCCTCTTTCTTTCCTTGTGAGCCCAATTCTCCACTAGCACTCCTTCCTTCTCTCTCCACAAGTGTGTTTCCCTAAGGGAGTGTGTATTCCTTTGGTGTGTGGCCCCCACAACCCACCAAAAATTTGATTAGTTTCCTCTCCTAAATCAAAATACCCAAAATTGTGGCTAATTCCAAAATTGTCAAAAAGTGTAATATTTCCTACATGGCTTAGGAAAATTAGGGATATTACACATAGGTTTACCGCCATATAAGGGATACTGTCATATTAAGATCGTTGTCTTATGTTACATAGAGAGAAGAGCGATATACAGAAATAGATAAGCGAGCTAGCAAGTTACAGAGATACAAATGCGAGCCTCAAAAGAATGAATGCTACATCAAAGGGTACTTTGTCATGTATTCTGAAAGAAAGAGTACGAGTTATAAAAACAGAGTGCTATCCACAGGTAAGAGTGTGAGCCATCACAAAGAATTCGAGCCACAGTAAATATGAGTCATTGTGATAGATAACCTCGTTGAAATATGAGAGCCGTTGAAACATAGAATGCAAACTATAGGGATGCAAGCCATAGTGAATGTGTGTCACCGTGAAATAGATACAATCCACAGGTATATGGATACGAGCTATAGAACAATACAAAAAGAAGATGTGAGCCATATAAAGTTATTCGAGTTATGCAAGCCATAGATATATAAACGAACCACAAAGACATATGTGATGCACAGAGCCACAAACAAATAATGTGAGCTATCGAAATATAGGAATGTGAGCCACAGGGTTATGCGAAAACTATAGTGTGAGCCACAGGGTTATGCCAAAACTATAGTGCGAGCCACAGGGTTTGACCTTGACCAGGGCACTCCTCAGCGCTTCTTGTTTTAGAGCTGCCCATATCATATCCCAATTAGGCAATGTTGCTCTGCCAAAGATACTCTAGACAAAGTCTTGCCACTCATCCGAGATAGCATTTAGGGCAAGTCTCACTAACTCCGAATCTAGAGGTATATGTGTTGATTTGGGGTAGTAGCGGATGTGCTCTAGCCTCGAAAATTGGTGGAGAGGCTAACGCACATAAGATCTCCAATACCCGAAAATGGTTTGGGCAAATTCTAAACAGTTTAAGAGATATTAAAATAATTAATATTTTTAATGGAGTCCCTAAGTCTAAACTTAGGGAAAATAAATTATTAATGTGAAATTGTGAATTAATATAAAACTGTGTTAGAAGGGTCCAAAATTCATGGATCAAGCCAGAGTTAATCTTAGCCATTGATTAGGGACTTAATCTCGATCGTTGATTTTTCAACGAGAAAAGTATAGGAGGAGGCTTGAGGGTCACTTGGAGAACACACGAGTTGATCAAGATTTCAATTTTCTGGGGCAGGGTTTGCTGAGAAAGTCGAAAGAGTGATCAGAGTTGCAGCTAAGGGGCAGTGAATACAGAAGCAGAGAGCCAGAGATAGTACCAGGAGGATCAACACAGAAGTTGGGAGACAGGGACGCAGAGCCAGCCAGAGGTTCACGCAGAGCCAGCCAGGAGCTGTGCAGTGCCTTAGAGAGCTAGCGTGGGTGACGCAGAGGCTCTAAGGGCTGATGCAGTGCCTCCAGAGGCTAATGCAGGGCAAGCGAGGATGACGTTGGGCAGACGCTAGGCCAGAAAGGGCTGAAGTAGTCCCTAGAGGTTGACGTTGGGGTTTTCGTGGGGCAGATTAGAGCTGGGAGCTGTCAGAGTGTTTATCTGAGGTTTCAACCGGAATATCTGTCTCTCACTGAGAGCTACTACTGCCGAGATTATTCTCTGTTCGGTGAGCCGGTTTTGGCACCCCAGATTGTATTCTGAAATTGCTTAATAATTAAAACCCTCAGATAGCTGCATCGGTTTTCCCGCATTGGGTTTTTCCGGGGACATTGGTCCAAAAACAATGGTGTCACTTGTGTGCTTGTTTTGTTTCCATCAGTTGATGATCTGTAATGTGTTGAGCATGTACTTGTATTTATTTTCAGTGTTTACATGGTAAATAACTTGTTAATTAATCAGAACAAGTAGGCAGGAATAAATCAGAAAGTACATGAAGGGTTTCTAACGGGTTAGACTTAGAAATTCCAACACGGTATCGGAGCAAGGTTGCAAATCACAAGAGAACTTAGGACATCAACCGAGCAGAGCAACAGCAGCACAAAACAGTTGTCCCTAGTGACAGAAGTTGTTCCTAGCAGAGAAGCAGCAAGGAAGGGGTGACGCAGTGCCTGCGTCATCAAGTTTGAGCTGGGAAGAGGATCAACGCAGTGGCAGGGGGGAGCAGACTCGACCTACGCAGTGCCCGATCATCTTTCTCAGTCAGGAAGGATTGACACCCGTGGCTAGGAGGTGTGGATTTTGTTGGTGCTGGGATTGCACAAAGACTAGAAGCTCTAAACCTTTAGTTTGTTGGGGCTTAGGAGGTTGTGGGTAAGTTGCAAAGTGAAGTTGGTGGGGTATTGTAGTCAAAATAGTACCTAACAGGGCAAGACCAAGGAGGAGGGAGTTGCTACTGAGGATTTCTAGCCAAGAAATCCATATCAGTGGTGCAGCTGCACTAAGGATCGAAATGGGGGCATCTTGACATTGGCAAAGGGGTTTCCAGGAGGGAAATCAAGGCTCAAAGGGAGTCACACTGAGAACTTCTAGAAGGGAAGTAGAGGAGTAGTGAGATGGCAGTGAACAGGGTAAGAGACTAGGACAAACTAGACGTAGCCTCAAACTTCGTAGTCTGGAAGGCCAGAATCTTGTCTGTTCTAGACAGGAATTGTGTCAAGCACTTCGCCATGAGGACGATATCAATCCCAGTTGACCAAGCTGAGAACGACAAGTACGAGGAGGCAATGGTGAGGGCCAAGAGCATCATCCTTGACGGGGTCAAGGACCATGTAGTACCACATATTGCGAAAAGGACACAACAAATGAGATGTGGGAGGCCCTAAAGAAATTGTACCAGCACACTTTTGTGCAAAGAAGGATGCTACTTGAAAATCAGTTGCGGTCATACCAGATGCAGAAAGCGGAACAGATCGACATCTTCCTCGGTCGATTGAAGGAGATCCGAGATCAGCTAACTTCCATAGTGGCCACGCCAGATCAAGAGTTGATGGTGAGAACAGCTCTGAACACAGTCTCTGAAGACTGGGAGGTGTTTGTCCAGAGCATATTGAGCAGGGCGACCCTTGCAGATTGGGAGAAAATGTGGGCGACTCTTCGCCAAGAAGAGATCAGAAGGCTAAGCAAGGCGGGAAGCAGCAGCAAGGGGATCAGAATCAAGAAGGAGGAAGAAGAGGATGTTGCCCTAGCATCTGAGGGAAAGCACAAGAAACGGAAGAAGAAGGACCTCTCCAAGGTCAAATGCTTCAACTCTGGGGAACTGGGTTACTATGTGAGCTGGTGTCCAAGGAAGAAGAGTAAAGGAGAGGCTTCCAAGACCAAGGTTGCGCCAGCAAGGGTGAAGAAGGAAGTGGAGACAAATGATGATTGTGCCATGAGTGCTCACACACCACTTGAGAGGAAGTGGGGAGACATCGAGCTGTAGTCAGAGTCTAGACGGACTACAAGCGATGAGGGGCAGGATCCTCGAGGGACCTAGCCTCTTGGATTATACCTTGCTACGGGAGCCCCGAAGAGGAGTAGCAGTACAGATGTCAGTAGAGACAGATGTAGATGGAGCATCAGAGGGAGCTACAGTGCAGGATTCCCAGGACACCATAAGGCAGTAGTGCGAGATGCATAGAGTTGTTGCAGCAGCGCAGAGGTCAGAGAGGGAGCACTTGTCAGCGACAGAGGGAGTTTCAGCATCAAGGTTGTCTCTAGCCTGACAAAGATGCTAGAGTTGGGAGATCAGTTACTTACTTCTTAGTAACTGAGTTGCAGTGCAGCGGCTAGCAGTGGCAGTGCTATGGGCAATACGATGCAGCATGATGAGAGGGATTGGAGTGCAGATGCAGCAATGGCAGTGGCAGAGCCATGGGTCAATGTTGCACGAAGCAGGGACGCGGAAGTGTCATTTTCCAAAAATCTTGGAAGCGAAGCGTCTGTGGAAGCATCTGCTATATATATATTTATATATATTTATATTTTTTTTGCATTTATACTCAAAACAAACATCCCAAATACCAAATTAGTTGTAGAAGACATGAAAACATGCATACTTTTGCATAAATCAAGACAAATATAACATCCATTGTACATTAATGATTAATTATTCAAGCATCAACCATTTAGATGCATCAACCATCTAGAATCTAGATTCTTCTCCTCTTGTCTAGCCCTTGCCTCTACCTCGATTGTCTACGGATATTAGTCAACATTGCCCAATTTTGATCAAACTACCTAATTCAAAACTTAAAATATGGTAGAAAAAGCTTAACATGATTGATCGATGATTTTGACTTGATTGAAAGGTAATTTTTTGCTAAGGGCGTGCCGCGTGACGAAGGAGTTCAACAATTAACACCACCAACACTAGGGTACGTATAGGGCTTGGTGCTCTTGATTAAATGCTAATCGCATACCTTCATACTTGATATAATCTAATGAAATGCCACAATCCCATTGATCCTGAATTCCTGAACACTGTTAAGTCTACTGAATTTTGAATAGGATATGAAATTCTATTTTCTCCATGTGAAGTCCAATGACGTTGGAACCACTCTCAAACATCCTGAGTCATTTCATGGTAATGTTAAAAATTTAAGTAAAAGGATGAAAATGAAAAATAAAAGAGAATGTCACTTTTACTTTAAGAATTTAACATTACCAATGAGGGAGCATCTGCTATATTTTATATATTTTTTTATTTTTTTTGCCTTCATTCCTCGCCCTAACCCAAGGTGGACCCACCCCCAACAAGCCAAACTCACCTAAAATAAAAAATTAAAATTAAAATTAAAAAAAAAAAAAAAAAAAAAAAAAAAAAAAAAAAAAAAAACGATTTTCTAAACAGCGCGGCGCTTTTCCGGAATCGTACGGGAAGCGTACGCTTCGCCCTCTGAAGCGCCACGCTTCGCCCTCTGCAGAAGCTCTGTACGAAGCGTGCTTCGGAGGAAAGCTTCCGAAATTTCCAGGAAGCGTCCAAAACAAGCGGAAGCGCGCTTTCGAATTTTGGAAGCGCGCTTCCAGGACGCATCCACACGGGACGCACTTCGGGCCTTGGAACCAGGGGGGGCGGACGCTTCCGGCAAAATTGCCATGGGTCGCAACACGGATGCAAAGGGAGTTGTTATACAGATGCAACAATGGCAGTGGCAGGGCCATGGGTAGCAGTACATGATGCAGCAGCTTCAGAGGATGTTGGACAGCAAGCCTAGCATCAGCATAAGGACCGATGCCGGATGATCAGGGTGATGCTCAGTCAGGGGTATTACTAGAGCACAGTCCTCGCTAAGAGGGTGTGTTGATTTGGGGTAGCATCGGATGTGCTCTAGCCTCGAAACTTCGTGGAGAGGCTAAGGCACATGAGATCTTCAATACCCAGAAATGGATTGGGCAGGTTCTAAACAGTTTGAGAGATATTAAAATAATTAATACTTTTAATGGAGTCCCTAAGTCTAAACTTAGGGAAAATAAAATATTAATGTGAAATTATGAATTAATATAAAACTGTGTTAGAAGGGTCCAAAAGTCATGGATCAAGCCAAAGTTAATCTTAGCTATTGATTAGGGACTTAATCTCAGACGTTGATTTGTCAACCAAAAAAGTATAAGAGGCTTGAGGGTCACTTGGAGAACACACTGAGTTGATCAAGATTTCGATTTTCTAGGGCAGGGTTTGTTGAGGAAGTCGAAAGAGTGATCAGAGTTGCAGCTGAGGGGCAGTGAATACAAAAGCAGAGATAGTACCAGGAGGATCCGCAGAGAAGCTGGGAGAGAGGGACCCAGAGCCAGCCAGGGGTTCACACAGAGCCAACTAGGGCTCATGCAAAGGCAGCCAGGAGTTGCGCAGTACCTCAGAGAGCTAGCATGGGTGACACAGAGGCTCTATGGGCTGACGCAGTGCCTCTAGAGGCTGACATAGGGCAAGCTAGCATGATGCTGGGCAGATGCTGGGTCAGAAAGGGCTGACACAGTCCCTAGGGGCTGACGTTGGGGTTTTCATGGGGCAGATTGGAGCTGGGAGCTGTCGGAGTGTTTATCCAGGGTTTCAGCCAGAATATCTGTCTCCGACTGAGAGGTACTACTGCCGAGATTATTCTTTGTTGGGTGAGTCAATTTTGGCACCCAGATTGTATTCTGAAACTGCTTTATAATTAAAACCCTCAGATAGTTGCACCGGTTTTCCCGCATTATGTTTTTCTGGGGACATTGGTCCAAAAACAACGGTGTCACTTGTGTGCTTGTTTTGTTTCCTTCAATTGATGATCTGCAATGTGTTGATCATGTACTTGTATTTATTTACAGTATTTACATGGTAAATAACTTGTTAATTAATCAGAACAAGCAAGAATAAATCAGAAAGTACATGAAGGGTGCCTAACAGGTTAGACTTAGAAATTCCAACAATATGCCCCGCAGCCGACAACTCATCACGAGTCTCCTTCAGCTTCATGAGGAATCGATCTACACATTCTCCCTTTTGCATTTGCACAGATCTCAACTTCTATTCCAAGTACATCTTCCACTGCTCAGAAGATCCCTGGTACAATGTGGCCAAAGCATCCCGCATCTCTTTCGCAGTTTCTCTACTAGCAACGTGGCACACCACATGATCCTTGACTCCATCCAGGATCATCCTCTTGGCCTTTGCCATTTCAGCTCTGTACTTCTTCAGTGAATCTGCATTCGTAGGGACAACTACCACACTATCAGCATATGTCTTGAGGGAGTGTTCATCTAGAAGGAAGGACATTCTAGCCTTCCAGTTGAAGTAGTTGGAAGCTTTGTCCAACCTATCTAGATCCCTCAAGCCACTGGATTCCATATCCTCCGAAAAATGTCGAATAACTTCCTCTTTCTCCTTACTGCATAGCTTCTAGGTTGGCTTACGCACTCCCTGATGGAGTTGGTAAGTCTATTGCTCCTCTTTTGCTCAGCAAATGAGAAATATTGATTTCCTCGGCAAGAAATCACTGACAAAGTATTCCCTCACTATGCGATTTGCTTCCTTCTTCCGACGACTTTTATGCCCAACACTCAATTGGCTGAGAACTGCGTCCCTTTAGCTCTGCACTGATGCTCTGCGTGGTTCCCTCTACCTTGGAAAATTCTCAATCTGGCAGTCTTACCTCTCTGTCAACTCACTCAAAGAGAGACACCCACGAAAATATAGCCCTCCTAGCTAGAACTGCACAATCCCTTAGGGGATTCAAACTGTTGCTTTCTACAGCAAGTTAGCCCTTGCTTCAGTGCTAGATCTGCTCTTCCTATTTCACATCAACAGCTCTGATACCATGTGAAAATTCCTAGATCTAACAATCTCAGGAATCCTACTGCAACCAACTGAATCTACTTCACCTAGATCGTAAATTACATTACAAATTTATTTCAAATTTCTTCTTGAAACATTGAAGTAAATTACTGAAGCAGCCTACACCAAATTAAATATGATTCTGAAACATAGAAACTGAGCAAGGAAATACAAACACATAGGACACCGTTATTTTTGGACAAATATCCCTTGAAAAACCCAACTTGGGAAAACCAGTGCAGCATTGAGGGCTTTATTTTATTATGCAACAGTGAAATTTGAGTACATCTATGCATGCCCAATTGGCAATCCAAACAGCAAAAAAATATGGCAGAGATATTCCCTAAGCAACCCTGACACTCGTGCTTCCTGCACTCGCGTTCCTGCACTCACATGTTCCTGCACTCGTGTGTTCCTACACTCACGCATTCCTGCACTCACGTGTTCCTGCACTGGCGCATTCTACACTCACGCGTTCCTGCACTTACGTTCTTGCACTGGGAATAACTCAGCCTCTTGCAACTGCCTCTCCGGATCTGGAAATCTTCCTCCGGATCAATGTCCCTGACCCTCTACTACAAAAGATCTTTTCGATCAAAATTTCCTCTTGAGAACTTCTCACTTCAGAAATTCGATCTCTTGATCTCTCGGTGTGTTTTCCAAATGACCCTCAAGCCCCTTCTTATATCTTCCTATTGGACAACCAATGGCTTAGATTAACTCCTAATCAAAGGCTCAGATCATTTTGACTTGATATTCATCTTTATCTAGAAGATTCACCCACAATTAGATTAATACCCTTTAATATTTTAATTTTCCTAAGTTTAGACTTAGGAACTCCATTAAAAATATTAATTATTTTAATATAATCATCTTTGGGTGGAATTTCCCAAAACGGTGTATGGGTTCTTTGGAATCCATGTGCCCAAGCCTCCCTGCAAAATTTGAGGCTTAGAGCACATCCGATGCTACCCCAAATCAATAGTGTGTTCTTGCCAAATGGGTGAGGAAACATATGACTGATGCAAGTGGAAGAGATATGAATGGCACATCGTCATCGGCTACTAGTAGCTGTCAGGAGTTGTTGGCCACCTGTTGGAAGAAATGATGGGAGAAATATTTATCCTATGGTGTCACCCACTTTTGGTGAGTAACAAGCCTCTCTCTCCTAGGCCATACAACACCCTATGCAAGCCTCCACAAAAACTTGGCCTCCCCACTCTCCAAGATCTCAGGCCCTACATTCTTCTTGCCAAAATCTCCATGCTACACACTTTTCTTCTCCTCAATTTTGACTCTCTCAGACACACTTGAGAAAATAGCTTTCCCAAGGATTCAAAAACATGTTGCCTTCCTCTCCATTAGGCTCCTTTTATAATTTATTATTGAGCTAGATCTCAAACCTAGATCTTCTAAGTGATGAATGGATAGGATTGAATCCTAAGCCTCACTTGAGATCAGTGGTAAAGATTAGATCTATATCACTTACATAATTAAATTATTTATTTATGGAAACTTAGCTCAATAGCCAACATTAATAAATTGAATTAAATAATGTATTTTTCCTACCTTTGGAAAGAAACCATAATAATCATAATCACTTATTCCTAATGAGCAAGAACCTAAAGAGGATTTTGGACATCTTTTGAATGCTTCACACCTATCCCATGTAGAAGCATTTGTACTACCTATAATCATCAGCAAAATTTTGCTCCTATAAAATGTATATAAAACGGTAATGTAAAAGAAAATCTAAACTATGTTATACTAGATAAGATTTTATAGTCCTGTACAATGACACAAGAGAGCAAATCAGTGATGCAAAAACATGCAAGTACTATAGACAACGCAAGAATAACTCCTCCAATGAAGGATAAGGAGATGATGTCTCGTCTAAGGAGCATTGATCAACCACACCTAATGCTTCCACTCCTAACATTTGAGGTTGAAGAGCAAAAACTAATGATAGATGACTAATCAAAGGATCCAAATCAGTTAGGAAACCTAGTTTGTGATATGTCTTTTTGCTCAAATGAAGTAGTCCCATGTCAAGATTTGGAGGAAGCCCCCTATCTACCTATGTTGCGTAAATTGTCTCACAATCTACGATGACACCTTTGTAAGGTCCTCACTAGTTGGGCCTAGATGACTTCCTCATCTTCTTGGATCTTTGATGTCTAAAGAAGCGCTATTGTTCGCCTGCCTCTTGGTGCCTCTATATAATGTGAGCATCAAAAAGAACGAAGCCATCATCCTACAGGTGTTCAAACTAAGTGAGGGTGGATATGATTGAAATCAAGGTCAAGTGCCTTCCCAGATGTATAGGGGAAAACATCTTTGGCTCAAGAACCAAAGGAAAATGGAGAGAAATTTGAGATTCCCCAAAAAGAAAATGAAAACACCCTCTAATCTAATCAAAGATCTTATTTTGTACATTTGATGCTTCAGTGAAACTCAATGGGAAATTAATATATTATTTGATTAATCTCTAAACCCAAGACCATGACTTTAGTTCAACGACCATGATGACTTTAGCTGTGTAAAAAAAATTTCTATCATTGATTAAAATAAGTTCTTTCATAATCCAAAGTAAAATCCACAATGCATACCATTATTGCATCTAATAGAGCAGGGCGGTCATCAATGCTTTCTCCTAATCCAAACCCTGCAAGCCAAAACCCTACAGTGCAAGCAACAATTTTAATGTCAATAGAATGTGCATTAAACAAGTGAAAGTTCAATTAAAGAGGAAAAAGTACACAAACATATCTCTGAATTTCCCACTACAATAAAGCATCATAACACAAGTGTGTTCTCAAGAAGACAGATTGCCTTCTAATGGATCTATTTGCTCAATCAATAAAATACCACATAAAAAAAGCAAGTTTTCCCAATTGTGTTTCCTCATAAATCAAGTGTGTCAATATGTGCAATTGTTTTTTTATCTTTGTCTTTATGTTTCGTTGCTTTTTAGTTAAGAAACTCTATATCTTGGTGAAAATAAATTTGGTTTCAATATTGGTTGCCTTATTTTCAATTATTTATCTAAGTAGTTGCAGAATTTCATGGAAATTTAATATGGTATCAGAGTAGAGATCAGCATAAAGACTTGTTACCCACCATTTTGTGGCTAATATCCCTAGGAAAATTAATTTTTTTTCCTCCAAGATGATCCTCAGTCGGCAGTCTGCAACACCTTGCAGCAACCAGCTATTTCATTGTGCCATTTCTCCACCACTTGAGCCAGTCATGTGGTCCCTCGCCCATCTACCATGATCGTATGTTTGAAGGTGGGTCTCCTGAACCTAAAGGTATGCCTTGTCATTTGGTAATTGAGTATTGTAGTTTGCTTATCATGGACACTTCTGGCACGGATTAATGGGGGGATTCGAAGGAAAGAATGGGTTATGTTTGTGCCCTTATCCCCTAGACCTCTTTTGGATATTAACCTTGCATTCTAATCCCATGGGATCTCTTTTACTGACCATTTAGCTTTAGGGATGGTATTTCATGGGAAACCTCGATATTGGTTGTGTGGTCCCACTACCTTATCCGCTTATATTACCCTCATTCCACTCACTATCACCCCATTCATCATTTCTCCAGCCTGGGTCCACATTCCTCCACTAGGTCCACATAGGGTTAGTGTGCCCCTTCCCTTTGCCCACGCCTTGGGTCACGGCTTGGAATGATGCCCGAAGGTTGACGAAACTAAAAAGAAAGATAAAAACATATTTGGCCACATTCAACAGGAAATGTACCACAAAATGCAAAAGATGGTCAGGACAAACACATTTAGCACGTGAGCAAAAGCCAATACATGAGCTCTACCCCATCATCATGGCCATCACCCTGGTTCCTACAGGTTCTATGAGCCTCTTCCATCATATAGGATCCCATGATTGTCCCAACCCCTGGTGGGCAATGAACCACCCTACCTTTAAAAGGGGTGTTCATTGCTATATCTTATACATCCTACTCTTACCCTTTGCGCACCGAGCAGTTAATCAAAGAAAATCATAAAAAAAGCAAAAGGCATATAAAGAACAGTGGAAATATCAAGGTCAGGACACCTCATGTACCAAAATTGCTCCCTCCTATACATTATAAACCCAAGTGTGGGCTTCCCTTTTATTAGCTACCCTTGTACCCCAACATGTGGCCCAGGTCTGCCCCTTTTCTTCCCCCATTTCATTCACCTATCTATCACATGCCACCACCTTTTGAAGGATGTACCTTGAACATATTATCCCCTTTAAAAGTAGAAACCACCTAATAGGATACTTGGTTAACCCCATTTAGAGTTTAGGAGACATTGGCACATCTCGAAGCCCGTTATGGGAGGGAAGGCCATTATGAAATCCCCACTGGTGGTCCATGGTTGGTAACCTCATTTACTCGATTTCCCTAATGACTTATTGTACTAGAAGGCTAGGGGACGCACTGGATCTTATCCAGGATTGCAGATGGTTTCCATCGTGGGTTTGGTCTCCCTACACAAGGTCCTAATCCTTCAAAGGGCTACATTAGCACATGTAGGCTGTGCGTTGAGAGCCATGGGCCTCCACAGCAATAGATAGCACTCCATGGATCCCCGAGGATGATCAGGGATGCTTGAAATATTCTCATTGGACGAGGATGATGCACCTAGTTCACCTTTGCCCAGCTGGCCCCACAGATGTTCCATGCACTTGGCAACTAACCCAGGACTTGTAGGATGATGTGGCATCGCCCACACCATCATCAGAGCCCTCACAAACGATCTACAAGCATCTTCGACTCATTTGGAGACCCATGAGGTTATTACTGTGCCCCCACACCCATTGGGAGCACCATAGAGTTTATTGATTGGAGAACAAGGGGCCAACCCTTGTCCATCATTTTTGAGGGTCCTACTCTTCATTATGGCACCCAAGGATCTCACCCTACGACATGCATAGATTATTATTTGACCTCTTGAGAGGCTTATTCTTTCATTTGTGAGCTACTTTGGTGGGCTTGTCACTAAAAGTTAGATTAATAGAACATTATTTTATTTTGGGGCTTATGCAGGTCAAGGAAGCTAATTTGAACTCCACATTAGTGTATAAATACAACTGAGATGAGTTCATTTGGCCATTCATTGGATCATTTACCTCTCTTGAGATTTTTGCACTTTTTCTAGAGGATGAATTGGAGCTTTATGGATGAATTTTCATGTGTGGATATTGGTCTATCTTCTCTTAGAGCTTCTCTCGTCAATTGTGAATGTTTGGATATATTCGGTTACATGCAAGTACATGCTTTTAATGTTATTCTTGTTTTACTTTGTCATATACATTGGACTAGGATTTTCGTTGTTCTAGGGCTAATTGTTGCAAGCATTTACTACTTAAAGTTGTGGAATTTTGTCCCTATTATAGCATCTCTCAATGTATGGGCCATGTAATACGAACGAAATCTCCTAGTGGTAATTTTATCAAAGAATTTGACCTTGATAAGCCATTTCCTTTGCACATCGAAGTATAAAAGCTGCAAGATTGCTTCTCCTTAACCTAGAAGGCTAGCGAAGTGATCTTGAGGCCTCCTTAACTAGGAATCAATAAATCCTACTCATATTCATCATAGAATCCATTCTCCCAAAGACTAAGGCACTAATCTAGCAAAAGTTGGTCACCAAAAATCAAATTCTTTCACCTTCTTCCAGGTCTAGCCAATTTGGGGTACCTAAGGCATCAATTCCCCGACAAGCTAGCCCTCCAAAAAGTTCGATCTCCTTGGGTCTCCTGCGTTGGTGTTTCCTCAATCTCTCCTCTAATTTTGAAGCCATTCCAACAGTGGAGTTAGGAGAAAAGCCAAGCCCTAGCTCTGGGATCAAACTTTGCCTTAACATCCCCAAGGCTAGTACCTAATAGGATCAAATCAACATCTTCATGTGAAAAAAAATTCTTTGATCGTTTCCCCACCTTGTCTAGGACAAGAACATCATTGGTTGTTATACTCATTCCCCCTATCCAATATTGGGTCCACCTGGTCCCGTTCCTTTGAAAAGACGATTCTTCAAGAACCATTAGGGATAAAAAATTCCAACAAAGATTTTAGGGATTAGGAAGTTCCTTCACAAGTCATATCCCATCAACCCAACCCTTAAATCCTCCCTTCCTTTCCCTAGAAGACATTGCACTTTGCTTAGAAGGCAAGCAAGCCTTATATTTCTAACTCTTATGGAAAAGGGATTGTTTGGGTCACTCCACATCACTCATTGACTTATCCTTCATCAGTGACTCCATAATATATCGGGTCTCCTCCCATCCATGAAAGTCCGTAAATAGAAGGGGGTCTTAGCTGAGGTGATAGTGGGCTAAGTTTCCATTTGTTGCCCTTGGCCTAGCATTTTCCCTTTAGGGATCCCCCGTTAGGTCCCCTGCTAGTTTGAGTGGTAACATGACCAGCACCAAATTGATCAGTTAGTAAAAAGCACAAATTAGTCAAGAAGGCTAGCACTAGAGTTTGAAGAGCAGTACTTTGGATAAGAAGTATGGCATTCCAAGGACTCAGATCAAATCACTGTTTAGAGAGAGCCTGTAACTTATGCTCATGGAATGAGCGAACATCAGTAGTGTTGGAAGATAATGGGGTGCTCGAGTTTATAATGCAGGCTATAGTGCCAACCCAAGATCACCAACAATTGGCCCAACATAACAAGAATGATACCAAGGCAAGGAGGATCATTCTAGAAGGGATCAAAGACCATATTATCCCTCATCTCCATGGAAGAAGACAGCATATGAGATGTCTATAGCCATCTTAGATCTGTATCATGGTTCCAGTGATGTCAATAAGCTAGCTCTTAAGGAGAAGTTAATAAGTATATGGATGAGAAAAGGAGATCCCATTGTCACATATCTTTCAAAGTTCACACAAGTCCGAGATGAGCTAGGAGGTGTGGGCGAGACGATAGCATAAAAATACATTGTGAGTCTTGCGCTTAAGGGACTCCATAAGTCTTGGTATGATTTCCAGGATCCAATGAATGGCAGAGAAAATTTTCCCATTTGGGAAAGGTTTTGGAGTGACTGCGTTCAAGAAGAAATCCGAAAAGGGAGGAGAGATGGTAAATCAGTGAAAACAGAGGACAAGGAGAACTTTGCCCTAGCAGGTAAAGGCGGCAAAGCCAAGGGCAAGAAGGGAAAAGGAAAGGCCGAGACTAGTCAAAAGGGCCAGAAGAAGAAGAAGGACCTAAGCAAGATCAAAAGCTTACGTTGCCACAAGTCTGTCTACTATGCTACAAAGTGTCTTAACAAGAAGAAGGGGTTCAGTAAGGATCATGCGGCTACACTAGCTGAGGTAGATGGATTTGCTTCTCAATTCGAGAAAGATTTCTCATTGATAGCTTGCATGGCAAGCTTAGTAGGCAACAACACATGGTATATTGATTCCGGAGAATCCTTCCACATGACCGGGAACAAGGAGTATTAAAACTAGTTGGAGGAGAAAGACGTGCAGATTCATATTGAGCTAAGAGATAACGGCAAGTACGCGACTAGGGGACTTCGTATTGTCATCTTTGAGAGGGAGTCTACAAGCTCTCTCCATCTCAGAGATGTCCTCTATGTTGCAAGCCTGAAGGAGAACCTTGTTTCAATGGCAACCCTAGAGGACAAGGGTTATGATGTCATCTTCAACAGAGGTAAGGATTACCTCAAGCATCTAGCTTCTGGATCAGTGAAGCAGATAGGTGTGAGGATGGAGAATCTCTACAGGTTGCAGGTTGAGGCATGCGTAGCCTTGAGTAGAAAGGCAACAGGTGGGCAGAGCAGAGATGCAAGAGAACCTTGGCACAGGCGCATGGAACACTTGCATCATGGGGCACTGAAGATCCTGCAGCAGATAACCACAGGGATACCATAGTACATTCTTGACAAGAATGAAATGTGCAAGGGTTGCATGCTTGGAAAGTATGCCAAGTCATCTTTCCAGGTCTGGGACAGCAGAGTCAAAGGGGTTTTGGGGTTGGTGCATTCAGATGTATGTGGGCCCTTCTCTTCTCCATCAAATATGAGACACAGGTATTATGTTACTTTCATAGATGATAATTCCCGGAAGACGTGGATCTTCTTTATGAAGGAGGAGGTCTTTTATAAGTTCATGGAGTTTAAGGCCTTGGTAGAGAACCAGACCGAGAAGAAGATCAAAGCATTGAGTGAAAATGGTGGGGAATATATCTCTAATGCCTTCGGGGATGAGTATGCCAAGGAGGGAATTAGGAGAGAGTTGGAAACACCCCATAACCCTCACCAAAATGGCGTGGTTGAGAGGAAGAACCACAACACAATTGGTGAGGCCAAGGCCATGTTGCATGATGAAGTACTACCTATGTTTTTGTGGGCAGAGTGGTGCAACACTGAAGTATTTTTGCAAAACAAGAGTTAACACAGGGTGCTAGGACGAGTTACACCAGGGGAGGCTTTCACAAGCAAGATGCCTGATGTTTCACACTTTCGCATCTTTGGCACAAAATTTTACTACCATGTGTCCAAAAATAGAAGCATGAAGTTGGAGCCTACTGCTAAAAAGGGCATTTTCATGGGTTACAATGAGACATCTGAGGCATACAGGGTGTATACTCCATCACTCAAGAAGACAGCTATCAGGCGAGACATGAGGTTTGAGGAGGACAGAGCGCTAAGAGAGTCCTTAGAGCGACAGCAAGTTGGAGTAACTGAGGAGGAGCTACTCACTCCCAGGGAGGATCCTCAACTAGGACCACAGTTTGAGTCTCGGCCAGGTGGCAAGAGGGCCGCATAGTAGGATGACCAACAAGATGAGGAAGAGGAGAGACCAAGACAAGATCAATCAGATACTCAGTCAGAGACTCCTAGCACAGGGAGGAAGAGAGTCAAGTGGACCAACAAGTTTATTCAAGAGGCCCAGGAGCATGTTGAAGCACCTATCTCTATGTTCAGGCAAAGCAAGCAACCACACAGGTACACCGAGTATATGGCACTGATGACAGAGTTGTTGGACACAGATCCTTCTTGTTATGAGGAGGCAACCTCTCAATAGGTTTGGCAAGATGCCATGGTGGAGGAATATTCCACCATCATGAAGAACAATGTCTGGGAGACTGTGCCACAACCTAAGGGAAAATCAGTAGTAGGTTCGCGTTGGGTGTACAAGGTGAAGCATGGAGCAAATTGTAGTGTAGAGAAGTACAAGGCTAGGTTTGTGGCCAAGGGCTTCTGACATGTTGAGGGCATAAACTATGATGAGACGTTTGCCCCAATAGCACGATATTCATCCATCAAAGCGATTCAGGCACTAACAACATGAATGGGGTGGAAGATCCACCAAATGGATGTGAAGACAGCATTCCTCAACGGAGTGGTTGAGGAGATCTATATGGAGCACCCAGAGGGGTTTGAGCAATTTAGTAGAGACACACATGTGTGCAGGTTGAAAAGAGCTCCATATGAGCTCAAGTAGGCTTCGAGAGCATGGTACACTCGTATGGGCAACTACCTTTTGTTGAAAAAGGTAACTAGGTTCAGTCTTCATTATAATGTAACTGTAATCATGACATTGTACATTCTTTATAAAGAAAGAAAAAAATTATATTTTATTTTTGGAGTATGGGTTTCATACTCAAGTTTGATTCAAAAGCATATTCTTCATGTTTTTAGGTCTTCTAGGTCTTTCTAGAATAAAGAATAATATTGGTCATGTGTCATAGTCCCATTTGGACTCATTGTAATGAAGAAAAATATTTATTTTGTCAAGAAAAAACCATGATAAGCCCAAGACCAAGTCGGCCCAAGGAGTAGATCAAGTCGGCCTAAACGGAGGGAATTTGACCCTCAAGAAAGGCTATATAAAGGAGTGAAGCTTGACTCGTTTGGTTTCTCAGCTCAAGCAAGTTCGATTTGCAATAAAGAAGTTGAAGAAGATTAGCTGGGAGGGTGAAGAAGAGGAGCAGAAGTCGAAGTCTATCAAAGAATCTTTTTCTTCATCTAGCTAAGGTTTGTGAAGCTGCCAGTTGCAGGAGGTCGAAATTTTGAAGCAGTTGTAGGAAACCAAAATTTTGTTGCAGGGGCCGAAGTTGCAACATCAAGGAAGCAATATCGAAGTTTTGAAGTTGTCTCAAGGAAGATCTTACTAGGGATTGACTTGGGGCTTGGGGTCTTTGTTGGCTTTGGCTTTGGGTCTTGGAAGTCTCTTTTGTAAACAGATTCTAAAGAAGAAGAGAAGCATTTCCTAGGTTTTCCCCTAAACTAAAGAAGTAATAAAGAACCAACTAACATCACAAGTAATTATCAAGATAAGGGAAATAAGTTCTAATATACAAGTCTTTATATTTTCCAACACCTTCGAGGATTGGGCTTCACTAAGAGTGAGGTGGATCCCAACCTACACTACATCATGGTTGGAGGGCTTTTGCTCATTCTAGTGCTCTATGTTGACAAACTTTATTAATTGGAGCAGATAGATTGATTCAGGATTGCAAGGCAGACCTTTGTTAAAATTGGCAACTAGAGCCAAACTCCATGTGGATCATCTTATTCATTGCTGATAATATTTTTATTAGATTCCTCTTGTCGAGAGGTGTATGATTGATCTAAAGATCATCCGATTCCGATAAGTATTTATGGAGATATGAATTTATTTTGATTATGGAATAATTATCAAGCCGACCAGCAAATCATGTAGGCTCAGAAGCCCAACAGTCGCATCTATTCAATCATCAAACATTTGTATATAAATACAAGAGGTCTTTTCCTCATTTGCACACACTCATCTCATCACCTCTCTCTCTCTCATGCGTAGAAAAGAGGCTCTTCTCCTACTGTGCAAAAAGGGACTCTTCTCTCACACATGTGGAAGGAAGGACACAGAATTTAGGGCTGCAATTGCAGATCGGAAGTTTGACCAACGTTGACCATCAAACTCTTTCTCTGAACTGCGTTGTAGGTGGAACTGACTCTCCTCAGAAAGCCGCATTTTTTGGTGAAGGAATCAAGTCGATCCGACGGTCAGTTTGCAAGATATTGTCTGCCCTAGTTAAGGGTTGATCTAGGGTTTGCTGCTGCTAATGTAAATCAGATTTATGTACTATTTCTCTCTGCTGAATTATTGAAGATAAAAGAAGATTTGATCAAAGGGTTTCCCCATATTGGGGTTTATCCCTGGCTAGCCTCCACATCTTTTGTCTCTTGTCTTGGCTTGTTTTTCAGTCGATCGCTTAATGTTCTATATGCACTTTACTTTATGTACATGTGATTCCTAATCTGTGGATAATAATAATAAAAAGAAGTAAACTGCTCTAAGCATAGAACATACCATAAATTAACATAGAACCAAAGCTGAGGTGAAGACAAAGCCCGAGTAAGAGCAAGAGAAATCACCAAAGAAAACATTGGCAAGGCTATCTTAAAAGAACTATGGGGTCCTCAACACTCTTCCCTATCGAAGACAAGCTCCGTGAGAAGTCTGACTATCACGGATGGAAGATGTCTCTCGATCTAACCTTAGAAGATCAAGGAGTGTTGGACCATGTGAGAGGCAATATTGTTGAGCCTCCATCAAATGCACCCGCTACTGCCAAGAACAAATAGAAAACTAGTGAAGTCAAAACAAAGAAGATCATCCGGGACTCTATCGACAAGCACTTGGTGGCCTACATCTCCGACCTGAACACCTCCAAGGAAATCTACGATAGACTGGTGAGTTTATTTAAAGTTAATGATGCAAATCAAATCTTGTTTCTTAGAAATAAGCTAAAAGAAATTAAGAAGGGAAAAGATGAGAGTATACAAGCATACTTCTTAAGAATCACCAAGATCAGGAACGATCTCCTATCTATTGGGGAGATTATTACTGATAGGGAAAAGGCACTCACGGCTCTTGGAGGATTACCAGCAGAATGGTACGTGTTCAGGACTATTCTTCTCAACAATAATGTAATTCCTGGTTTCGAGGAATTAATGGCAAGATGCATTCAAGAAGAAACAAGGATAGAAGAGCAAGAAATGTCCATGCCTAAAGGTTCTACTGCTGCCTTTTCTTCTCATGCTAAGAAAAGAAATAATTCCGGGACTAAATCAAAAAGAAAGCCTGGACCTAAAGGGTGGAAGAAAAGGACGATGTTAAATTTGCGATAAAGCAGGTCACTATGCAAGAGAATGGCCTGATGGAAGGGACTCACACCGGGACGATGATCAAAATCCCTCTCATGGCAATCAAAGGAATGGCAAATCTAATAGTAGAGGTAAAAGGAGTGTTGATAATCAAGGAAGAGGACAATCATTCAAAAAGGCTAGAAATTCCAAGTATGAATCTAACACTATTGACAATAAGCAGGATGAATATTATCTACCAGCTACTCTATCTACCTCTACTCCTTCGGACTCGCTGGGAATTTGGCTTAATGATAGTGGTGTCTCAAGGAACTTCACTGGTTACAAAGAAGTTCTCCATAATCTGATAGAGAAAGAAACTAACTTGGAAATTGTCCTTGGAGATAATATGAAATATCCCGTGAAAGGTGTAGGCAATGTCTCTCTTAAATTGAATCAAGGTAATACGATCCACTTACAGGATGTATTATATATACTTGACCTAAAAAAGAACCTGGTGTCCATCTCGGCAATGGAAGACAAAGGCTACAAGGTGACCTTCAGTGATGGCAAGGTACGTGTATGGAAAAACAATGTTAAATATACCTTTACTCTTGGGTTTCGAGTTGATTCATTATATCAGGTCGGTGGAAGTCCGCTAGGTGTCATGTCTTGTGACACATCTCTTCAGTCCGAACTTTGGCATCGGAGGTTTGCCCACCTTCATTGTAAAGCTCTAACCGACGTAAGATGTTGCACTGGCTTTATGATTACACTTAATAATAAGTTCGTCATATGCATGTTAGAGTAGGATGCATCGCATGATGATTTTTGCATTAGAACTAACATCATATGATATTTCTCATGGTAAATAGATGCATATTTGCATATTTTATTTTCTATTGATTTTATGGCCTGACATATAGCATGTGTGATCATAAGACGACACGAAAGCATGCTACCCAGTGTTTTTCCATCTATTATATGTGCAGGTAACAGGTCTACGGTAACCAAGAGATTGCGGGAGTTCTCGTGACCTTCCGTTCGAGTAGCTTCGCCCACTTTTTCGAGAGATCATGTCCCAGTTGGAGCCAGATGTTACCCACCATTTTGTGGGTGATATCCCTAGGAGATTTTTTTTCTCCAAGATGGTCCTCAACCGACAGCCCCTTGCAGCCACTAGCTAGCTCATTGTGTCATTTCTTTGCCACCTGAGCCAACCATGTGGTTCCTCACCCATCTGCCATGATCGTATGTTTGAAGGTGGGCCTCTTGAAACTAAAGGTATGCCTTGTCATTTGGTAATTGAGTTTTGTAGTTTGCTTATCATGGAGACTTTTGGGCATGGATTAATGTGGGTATTCAAAATAAAGAATGGGTGAGCTTTGTGCTTTTGTCCCCTATACCCCTTTTGTGTATAAACCTTGGATTCTAGCCACTTGGGATCTCTTTTATTGACCATTTGGCTTTAGGGATGGTATTTCACGGGAAACCTCGATTTTGGTTGCGTGGTCCCACTTCCTTATCCGCTTATATTGCCCTCTTTCCGCTCATTATTACCCCATTCATCGTTTCTCCCACCAGGGTCCACATAGGGTTAGCTTGCCCGTTCCCCTCACCCACACCTTGGGTTGGGACTGGAATGATGCTTGGAGGTTGATGCAACTAAAAAATAAAGATAAAAGCATATTTGGCCACATTCAACAGGAGAATGTACCACAAAATGCAAATTATGGCTGGGACAAACACATTTAGCACGTGGGCAAAAGCTAATAGATGAGTTCTACCCCATCATCATGGCCATCACCCTGGTTCCTACAGGTTCTATGAGCCTCCATTATCACATAGGAACCCATGATCGTCCCAATCCCTGGTGGGCAATGAACCATCCTACCTTTAAAAGGGGATATTCACTGCTATATCTTATGCATCATGCTCTTACCCCTTGAGCCCCGAGCAGTTAATCAAAGAAAATCATAAAAAGGCAAAAGGCATATAAAGAAGGGTGGAAAAATCAAGGCAGAGGCACCTCATATGCAACAATTGGTCCCTCCTATACATTAGAAACCAAGTATGTGGTCCAGGGTTGCCCCTTCTCATCCCTTACTTCATTCACCTATCTGTCACAACCCACCACCTTTTGAAGGATGTACCTTGAACATATTATCCCCTTTAGAAGTAGAAACCACCTAATAGGATACCTGGTTAACCCCATTGGGAGTTTCAGAGACATTGGCACATCCCGAAGCCCGTTATGGAAGGGCAGACCATTATGAAGTCCCCACCTGTAGTGCATGGTTGGTAAGCTCATTTACTCGATTTTTCTAATGACTTGTTGTACTGGAAGGCTAGGGGACGCACTCTTATGCAAGATTGCAGATGGTCTTCATCTTGGGTTTGGTCTCCCTATATGGGGTCCTAATCCTCTAGAGGGCTACATTGGCACATGTAGGGTGTGTGTTGAGAGCCATGGGCCTCCACGGTAATAGACAATACTCCATGGATCCTCGAGGATGATCAGAGATGCTCGAGATATTCCCATTGGATGAGGATGATGCACCTGAACCATTGCCCAGTCGACCCCACATATGTACGATGCGCTTGACAGCTGTCAGCCCAAGACTTGTAGGATGATGTGGCATCCCCTACACCATCATTAAAGCCCTTGCAGACAATCTATAGGCATCCTCGACTCATTTGGAGACCCATGAGGTTATTATTGTGCCCCCACACCGATTGGGAGCACCACTGATTTATTGTTTGGAGAACAAGGGGCCAATCTCTTGTCCATCACTTTTGAGAGTCCTACTCTTTATTATGGCACCCATGGACCTCATTAGGCCTCTTAGAGGGCTCGACGACTTGCATAGATTATTATTTGACCTCTTGAGAGGCTTATTCTTTCATTTATGAGCTAGTTTGGTGGGCTTGTCACCAAAAGTTGAATTATTAGAACATTATTTTATTTTTGGGGCTTATGTAGGTCGAGGAGGCTAATTCAAACTCTTAATTAGTGTATAAATACAAGTGAGATGATTTCATTTGCTCATCATCACTTTGGATTGGATCTTTTCTCTCTCTTGAGAATTTCACACTTTTTCTAGAGGATGAATTGGAGCTTTAGGGATGAATTTTGATCTAGGGATATTGGTCTATCTTATCTTGGAGCGGCTTTTTGTTACAGTTCGACAGAAGGGTGCGTTTCGACAGAAGGGTGCGTCTAGAATTAGTCATTGAAATGGATGATACCATTTTTCACACCATCCAATGGATGGCGGAATTGGGAAAAGGATAGAGAAATCGAGAAGGCCGATCTCCTGTAGCATACGATCTATTATATATGTCATTAGCAATCAGATTCAAACTGATTGTTCACTTTCGATCCAAGTGATTTCAAGTCATGAATGAGACTTATTATATATGTCATTATGTTATCAGTTAATTCATTCCGAATTCACTGATAAGGAGAGGGTGCTATAGCATGATCCCCGGGAGAGAGTGCGTTTCATCATTTCAATGAATGAGACCTTCCCCTCTTTTGTCGAGAAAGCGACTCCTTTGTGTTCTCACAGAAATGCTCAGGTTCGAACTGAGCCTCCTACAAGTGGTAAACAGAACGAACAAAAAGTGACTCCACCTGAAAGATGACTACATGAGTTTAACCCTCTGGTGGGCAGACCAACCACGTCTATGTCTACCCAGCCAGGCGCCTATCCCTCGGTTATCCCCCACCCTCCGCTCATGCGTCATCATTCAAAGGTGTCACAATATCGAACTTGTCATAGGGTCGAACTAGGTTCCATCTGGCACTTCAAAGTGAGGAAAGCTTGAAGTGGTCCACCAAGGACAACCACAATTTATTAGTGGATCGCCCCAGGCGAGGTCTTTGATGGGTAGAGGGAAGGGAAAGGGAATAAGGGAAGGGAAAAGGGGATGATTGTTGTTACAGAGCGACAAAGTAAGAGAAGAGGGACAAAGGGATAGAAAAAGAGGGTATGCCTCTACAGCTTACTTGCCGCTAAAATCGTGAAGAAAAGACTTTAGCTCAAGTATTCACAAAGATTCAAACTATCGGTCTCAATCTTTGTATTCTTCTTCATTCGCAACTGGAAAATTACAATAACATTGCTACCACCCAACGTTGCCACTCGAGAGGTGATGCCTGAGTCGGCTCCTCCCATCTGGAAATAGAATAACCTCCCAAAAGCGGTTCCTGATAGAAGGTAAGGGGTATCCGATCCTTATTCATTTACAGAATAAGTGGCACCGGAAGATTATCCAAGACCAAACTCCACTGATGTTGATATTCTTTGTTGGCCAAGCACCAAGTCTCGATATAGAACATCATGCTATCCGCTCCCATGAACCAGAGGTCCTTTCCAACGAAAGCACCTAGGCCAGTATTCCAGTTAACAATCATCGGAAAACACCGTAAAACCCCTTGCAACCAGAATGAGAAGGAATCCTCTTGCGAGGAAGGGGAACCATAAATTATCAAGAGCCGAGGTGCCTGTGCCTGGGAAGATGTTACATAATGATAGGCCAACCACTTAAGGAGGTCAAACTGTGGAGGAGAGAGCTCTCCGTGGGAATAGGGTTCACAGTTCATCTCTTTAGGTTTCGCCCACCTTTCCAGAACGCGCTCTACCCGTTTGAGAGTCTCCTCTTCCATGTCGTTTTTCATATTCTGGAGAAGCGAGGCGTCATTCGCCCCAACAGTGGCTAAGTTTTGGATCAAAAATTGACTCAAAAGTTCCCGGTCAAAATTTGTATCATGAGTCATTGGTAGTTTGCTGAGTGAACTTTCTGGAGATCTACACTTGGACAACCAATAGCAAAAGAACAAGTAGAAGAAGGGGGTCGTGTAAACACACCACCTATATACTGGAAACAGAAGGGAAGCAGAGCATGTGAGACAAAACCTAACCCTTGGGCTATACCTACAATAACAGCGGATCACACATCATGACTTACATACCAACAATCAACCTGACCCATGGGATAGTGCACTCAATCAACCTTCACAACCAAGCAGTGCATCATACAATAATTCAAAGTGGGCTCCCACTGAGACTCCCCATAACGCACTACTCCTTGCTACGTCCTAGCATCACATCCTATCGTACGCACATCGTTACCAGGTGTAACAACAACAGAACTGTCATCCAGCCTTTCCCGTTGGTCGAGTAGCTCCCCTTTCAATCTCTCCTAGTGGGTCGAGATTTCAAGGCCTGATACCGCTACCACTTGATCCAACCAGTGAATGCTAGGGTACCATCCCTTATCTAGCTACCATCCCGTAGCTAAGGATTGCTTGCCCAGCGTTAAGAGTACTGCTTGTGTGAGAGTAATGCCACCTTCCGAACGAACTCTAATAAATACACCCTCTTGTTGGGGTCTTGAGCAACCGTCCCTTATCTAGCTACCGCCCAGCTCATAGTTACGGCAAGTTAGTTCGGTACCTACTTGTTGGGTCATTTCTACCCAATTCCTGTAACCCCCACTAAAGACGACTCTAGATACTAACCTTATCGGGCTAACTTAAGGCGAGCTCAGTTCAAGTGATTGGCCACTTCCCGTTGCCATACCTTGGATGGAAGTCCCATTGCCTTACCCAGACCCTCTCTAACTTAAGTCTTTATAAGTCAATGTAGAGAAGCCCGACTATTGGGGAGCGACCATCCCCTCTCACTACACCCGGTAACACCAAAGAGTCATTACTCCCCGTGGAGAGGCTCGGCTATTGGGTTCAAAATTTCCGGGGAAGCTTGGCTGAGGTAAAACCACGGCCAGGCCAATTCATCCTACAGTGAGGTGACCTAAGAAGGAGATGAATAGTCTTGTTTTGGTTCTGAACAAGACCTAACTTTGGGTTACTGTATTAATAACCTCTATCAGTCAAGCAGGCGTGGGTATAACAGGACTCAAACCTGCAACCATTAGGTTAAAAGCCCAATACTCTACCCAACTGAGCTATACACCCTCGCTCAAGGGGGGTAGTTTTTTTGAGTCCCAGTGCATCCCTGTGGGGATGGGGTGTGCCTTGACAGGTGGTGGTATCCCTTTTGGGGGTTGCGGTGGAATCCCCTAAAGGTTCAAGTTTGGTGGGAGTACTTGTTGCATCCCATACTTTTTGGGGTGGGTTGTTGCATCCCAACCTTTTGGGTCTTTGTATCTAGCTAGCATCCCGTATATTAAGTGATTAATCCTCGTTTTGGGTTATGGGAAAGATCTCCTCTTGGCCATTGAAGAAGGGAAGTGTAGTCAAAGATCATTCGGTGAGCATTGGCTTATTATCTTGTTCTGGTGGGGAGCGAAGCGTAATCAGAGATCATTTGGTGAGCATTGGCTTATTATCTTGTTCTGGTGGGGTGGGGGCATTGGCTTATTGTCTTGTTCTGGTGGGGTGGGGCATTGTCTTTTTT
>APFE030019721.1:635-33823 GCA_000404065.3 Pinus taeda
CTCTGCATAAAATTCCGTGAACTTTTCTCCTGCGTACTTCTTAATTCTCATCATATTGAGAGCCATGCCATTGGTGTTGCCATCAAGTACAACATCTGTAACATATAACCATACCAGAAACATAATGCCAACACAACTGAGTGAGAGTGGAGGATGTTATCCGCGATCAATTAATTTTATTTTAATCAAAGTAACATAACAAAACAAAAGAGGGATAATCTAGGCAAAAGGTTTAACAAGCAACTATGAACTGCAGAATACCTCCCAGAAAACCGAGAATTACGGGCAGACAATCTCCTTGAATGCTGTGTTTGGTGTATCATAGTGTACAAGGCAGGTGACTCGGTTACCTAAGGATGGATAGCAACCTAGTGTTTTCCTCCCATATATACCTGAAAGTACGTGGAGGCCCAATCTGTATTAGCATTGTCTAATGCAAAACCACACAGTGAGAGCATTCACATATACTTTACGTACTGTAACACCACTCTATATACTCAAAGGTACGTGGATGAGCTACGATATACTCACATACGTGGAATGAGATATCACACTCGGGATGTATTGCATACAAGATAGTGACAACTGCTATATCTTATGACGCCAGAACACGTCTCTAGCCTAGGCCTCTAAATGTTTTCTGTTAGGTGACAATGCTCCATTAGGTAAATTCATATAGATTTTAAGTTGATCTTCTTTAGAATTTGCTTTTCAAGGTTCACCATGTGATGTATGTTTAGATTCCTAAAATTCAACTAATATGATAAGCATTATTTTTATTCAATTGAACAATGAAAACCTTAGCTAGTAGGGATAGAGCAATCAAATCTTTGACAAAGAGAAAATAGTACATCTAATGCAATTTCCCTAGCTATTCCTTTAAAGAATTCACAAAATACAATATGAACGATGCAAGTTTTACTTTTTGAATCCCTTAATGTTATGATGAACAAAAAGGAAACTAATGCACATACAATCAATCAATCTTTTTATAAGAATGAAGACTTTACAACAGTTCAGTTTTGAAGGAAAATAAGACTTTTACACACTTTCTTTCGAACAAATATTAATCGACTATAATCTAACATTGATGATGAATCGATAATGACAAAGAAATCATTTAATAAGCATTAATCAATCAAGTCAAAGTAAGGTTGGAAAGAGGAAATACAAGTTGATTTCAGAGACATAATACAACCATTGATCTTTCAGAAAGCATAAACAAAAGGAAATTTGGAGAAAAAATCCAATCCAAAGGTGAAAATTTTCCCTAAGGTGGATCAGTGCAGGTCAAAGAAGGCCTAACTACATTGTAGATCATTGTCTCTCACTCAAGGGTGCTCTGTAGAGAAGTGTCCCCTGACCAAACCTATGCTGATTCCTGAGAGGCCACTCAAGAGTCATCGAACCTCATTTTTTTTACCAAATAACACTTCAACAAGGCTGAAATACAATCAATGAAAGGAGGTAAGGTCTACTAGAGTGTCCTAGGATGTGGATAAGCTACTTGGAATGATAATCGTTGCCCAGTGGAGTCGCCAATTTGTTTTGGAGAATTTGGTATCTACTAATAAATACTAATTCCCTAGATAAGTAGTTATATCTAGAACGCCAATTTAAAGCACTTTAGCCTTTTCCTATAAGCAATAGATAAGACAAAGAAGATCAGAAGACCTACTTGTATTTCCACTTTCCTCTTGTTTCCTTTGTATCGAGCATGTCGCTCCCTCCCATACTTAACACACTTGAGAAGTACCTGTAAACATCAATAGAAGACAAAGAACCGATCAAAGCAAAATACTATTGAATACAAGTAAATGGAATCCGATACATTCACACATATAAGCATCATATAGCAAGATAAGCATATCGGAAAAAAGTTCAAATACTTTATTGAATAGAAGAAGGAATTACAACCATCAAGTTTGATTCGAAGTCACTCCTCCAGCTTTGGTTCCATCCACATCACATCATAAGCATGACATTTCGGCAGCATAACGAAACTTACAATAGTATCAATTATCAAACTAATATTATCTCCTTATAGTTCATCAAATTCCAGCCCTTGAACACTTAGATGAGTGCTCAATCTATAGGAAGATGGAGGAGGATTTGTCATCAATGAGGGTATTGAATGGCCTTCCAAACTTAGATTTAGTTTCCATGGAGGAAGGGATGAGAGGATAAGAGGTTAATGGATGCTTAGCCTATCCAATTTCGAGCTCATAGGAGGGGATAAGAGGTGGGCTCCTTCTAGAATGATCTAGAACCAAGGAATATTCCTAGAACCCTATGAGAATTTCACTTAATCTCACCCAATGCAAGTTAAAATGGGCCTAAGTGATCTGCAGAGCACCCTTGCATGGGCCTAAGTGCTCTGTAGAGCACCCTTACATGGGCCTACCTGCACTAGTCCTTCAAGGAGTCATTTCATGATGTCTTCAAGCCATGAAAATTTCTAGGAAGGAGGCATTCAAAAGGGTGACTTGTTTAGGGCATGTAGCAACTGAAATTAGGGTTTGGTGAGCCCTAAAACACTGATTTGGATGATGGGAGTGATGTGCCCAAATGGATATGTAACAACTAGGCTTACCCATTATGTTTTTGTCACATATATTAATATCTTTCCCTTCCCTTGGAATTATAGACATATTGGCTTGGATGAGAGGCAATTTTTTTTTACAAAGCTTCTAGATTTGAGAACAAGGCCTGGTAGGGATCTGAGATTGAAGGAGTTGGCAACGAGGGGCATTTATGTATTTTTTCTCTAAGACCTGCTTCCACCATGATGATTCCCTAATTATTAATCTCCATATATTTTTTTCTCCCAATGCTAAGTTCATTAGTCCCGGTTGTCTTATGTCGAACCCCCCTTTTCATAGGGTATAATCACCTTTTTCCAACTCATCAAGCTAATTTGTTTATTTTTATTTTCTTTTCTGTCTTATCTCCTTGACATAGAAACTTCTGAATTATCAACTCAATTTTATTTTTTATTCTTGTTGGAGCCTGCACTATTGTGAATTGATGTAAAGGTAGAGCTGGCAAAAACTGATTTGATTAAAGTTACCCTGTCTGCTAAATTGAGCCATTGCATTCCCCATTGTTGTAATTTTTTCTTCATTTTGTCTATCACTTGTATCCAGACCTATGATTTCATTAGATTTTTAGAAATTGGCACGCCAAGATATTTGAAAATTGACTAGTTCGCTTTAAAAGGAATGCCAAAAATCTGAGAAATACACTATGTAGTTCTGATTGGAGTGTTCCAACCATATATGCTACTCTTTAGATTATTGAGAAGGTTTCCAGAGGCTTCCAAAAATTGATCCAAAATGGTTTTGAATCTTCTAGTGACAATACAAGAGGATCCTCCAATAAATAGCGTATCATCGGCAAATTGAAAATGATTCATGCTTTTCATTCTTCTAATGTATTGAATTCTTGTGAGAAGTTTGCTTTGTCTCTCTTTCTCTAGCTTTTTGCTAAGGGTTTTAGCGATTATAATGAATAGGAAGGGTGATATTGGAAAACCTTGTTTAAGACCCCTAATGCTTTTTAAAAATTGGCCAGGCCTCCCATTGATTAAAGGAGCAATCCAGGGCTTATGGATGCAAGCTCTAATGAGGTCAATGAAGCTATTGTTAAAACTCAATTTGTCTAGAACAACAAAAAGAAAGGAGTGTTTGACTATGTGAAACACATTTTCCATATTTAGCTTCATGATGAATCCCTGATTTTCTTGGGAAATGCTTGAATGAATGAATTCTTGGACTAAGAGAATTTTGTCTACAATTTTTCGATTAGGAACAAACCCCCCTCGATTTTCAAAGATTATGTGGGGAAGGAGACTTTTGAGACAATTTGCAAGAATCTTGGTTATAATTTCATAGGAGACATTGCATAAAGAAATTGGCCTGAAGCGATTAAAGGAGGTGCACCTAGATACTTTTGGAATAAGAGAAGGAAAGGTGGAATTTGTATTACCTCCATTTATTTGCTTGAATTGAAACCATCTAATCATCTTGAGAAGATATTTCTTGATGAGATCCTATAATGTACTATAGAAGGCAATGGTAAATCCATCCGACATGGGTGCTTCATCGGGATGCATGCTCCATATTGTTCTTTGTAATTCCTCTTCCTCCATTGGTTTGAGTAAAGCTACATTGTCCTCTTATGAGACCATTTTTGGCATTTCTCTTAAAAAATCCTCAAAATTATTTGGATTCAGGTCTGCAATTAACAATATTTTGAAATGTTGATGTGCCTCTTTCTTAATTTTTGCTTGCACTTTAACTGTTACATTCCTTCTCCATTAATGGCTTTTATCTAGTTCTTTATTCTTCTAGCTTTAATTTGATTATGGAAAAATGTTGTATTCCTGTCCCTGACTTGTAACCATACACTCTTGGATTTAATCCTCCAACTTTCTTCTTCTTTTTTGTTTGTTTGGTATAACTCCCAGTATAATTATTTTTCCTTAACTTGTAACTATTTGGTCTCTTCTTCATTCTCCAATTTAACTTGAACTTTCTCCAATTATCTTTGTAGCTTGATTTTTCTCTGCAATGATTCCTTGACGCATAATTTATCCCATTCTTTGAGATCTATTCTTGCCAAATTTAGCTTGGATTCCCATATGAACCCAGGTGATCCATTGGTTCTTGTTTTCCAAGCGGACTGCACCAATTTCCCGGCCTCTTCAATATATGACCATTGAGGATATAAATGAAAAGGAAGAGGTCCCAAATTAACACTCTCCCCAAATGTTAACGAGATTGGCTTATGATCATATGCAACAGTTGAAAGGATTTTTTAAGTCACTTATTATGTTCCTATTGTGAGACTTACGTGGATTAGAAAAAAAAGTAATCTTTCCTTAATATTTCCAGGACCTGTCCTTTTGTTGCTCCACGTGAATTTGTTGTTCTTTGGGAGAATGTCTAGCAGATTCCTCTCCTCTATTATGGATTCTGATTTATCTATGCTTGGATCTAGAAGGAAGGAGCCCCCACGCTTTTCTCTTGTTAAAATTATGATATTGCAGTCATATTTCACTTTGGACAACTCATATGATGAAGATAACAATTGCAATAGATTCCTCTTTTCAAGAGGAACAAAATTGACCTGAAGATCACCTCATTTGGAAAAGCAAAAGTTGGTTTTTGAATTTATGTTCCCACTCACGTATATTAGATCAGGTCGACCCTATGCATATGTACAATTGGACAGGTCGACCCTATGCATATGTACAATTGGACAGGTCGACCCTATGCATATGTACAATTGGACAGGTCGACCTCAACATCAAGTGGACCCGCATGGAAGCCTATAAATAAAAGATACCTCAAGCTCATTTGGACACATTGATCAAGCCATCTTATCTTCTCTTCTGTTGTCTTGGTTTGCACAGGTCTGACAGAGAAAGTTTGTACAAGGGTCTAAAACTATAGGGTTGAAGCTTGCAAAAATCTAGTGTTTATGTTTATCGGTCACACACATGTAACTGATTATTTTCAATCCCAGATGCATGTAGGTAACTAAGTAGTTTTGACCCCAGACGCACGTAGGTAACTGAGTATTTTCGACCCCAGACGCACACAGGTAACTGAGTATTTTCGACCCCAGATACACACACAGAGTGGTCAAGGGTGCATCTGGGACGTTTGAGTCGCTCACACATAAGCCTGAAGGGAGCGTCTAAGGTCTTTGAAGTAGATTGGGCAGTTTGGTCCCTAGTTGCACACACAGAGTGGTCAAGGGTGTGATGGGGTAGCCTCAGTCTCTCACACAGTTTCCTAAAGGGTGTGGCTAGAGGTTTGACGCAGATATGAGTGTATTTGTCCCAAGTCGCACACATACAATTAACCAGGGAGTGACCAAGATTTCCATAGCTGCTCGAATAACTCCTCCTCCATGCGAACAAGACTAAAAGATGAAATTTTAGTATTCGGGAGACTCTGCTCAGTGACAACAGTGTTCAATAGTTGACTATAGATTGTAACAGTACATTACAGTCCTCAGAATCATGGTTTTGAGTATAAGAGTGATTAGGTTCGTTTCATGGCTGTCATAGTTGTTTTACTGACTATTTGCATAGACAAAGACATGGATCATTGTACTCTCTTTTGTTGAATCATTTGATGACGATCTAATAAAAAGAAGAATTTGCAAGGGTTTTCCACATAATGGGTTTTGCCCTGGTCTCGGACCAATCCTGGTGTCTCTATGTGTGCATGTTTTTCTTCTATTGTTCCTTTATGTTCTATTACCGCTGATGATAATGATGTTTTTCTTTCTACATAGTTGCCTATGTTGACGAATAATGATGTAAATCTGAATAATGTAATGATGATATGGAGTGAACTTAATGTGTTAATGAAGAAATTCAATTATCTAAGCAAAGAACAATATAGCCCTTGGAAAAATTAACATCTCTTGCATTCATTACAAAGTTGAAGTCTCCTCCAATGATAACATCTTGGCTGCCTTCTGCTACTAACTGAACCACTAGTGATTGCCAACAAATATCGTTATCTCTATAGTGCAAAGGGGCATAAACATTGTATAATGTTGTGGATTTCCCTGTATTTTTATTTGAGAATTTTGATTTGATCCAATGGTGGTTTTTTTTGTATTCCTTTTATTTCCATAATTGTTTCATTCCACATAGTGAAAATCCCACCAGATGCTCCTCTCACACTGATTGCAACTCATTCAATTTTCTTTATTCTTTGAATTATCACAGTCATTTCTTGTTCAGATAGTTTGGTCTCCTGGATTAGAAATTCTTTTGGCGCTTGAGATCTAATTAGACCTTTGATTGCATTTACTTTACAGATGTGCCCAAGACCCCTATAGTTTCATGAGACTAAATTCATTATTTATTAAGAGACGGAACTGCATGGCCTTTTCCTTTCCCTATTTGGATTTGCATGTCCTTGCTTCCTATTCCTCTATTGATGTAAGTATCCATTGTTTATTGGATCCCCATCAACATATCCTTTTGAGCTGCTTCATCTCAAATTTCCTTATTTTTTTTCCTTCTATACTTTTTAGGGTTTTCATGTGAGACCAATGATTCCTTCGACTTGTTCCGAGTGATAATCCTTGCATAAGAGGTGGCTTGGGGAGTAAGTAAGGGAATAGGAGAGACTGGAAGAGGGAGGATGGGGATGGAGGTAGGGAGTTTAGAAGGGGGGGAGAAGGGGTAGATGGAGAGGAGACAACAGGACACTGTTGGCATTATGGCACAGGTGTTGTCCTTGATGGCAACTCACTCTGGTGACAGATCACAGTTTAGGCTCTCAGAATGAAGGAAAAGATATATACGCAGGTTCAACTTGACGAAGCCGCATATATATGCGGGTTAGACATTCAAAAGGCGCATATACGTATACACGCACTTTCACGCAAGAAAAAGCGCGTACGTGTGGGAGAACTTATTTTTGGTCCGTGGTATTTAGTCCCTGGTATTTGAACCTATGGTTTTCGGCCATGGTATCTTGTCGAAAGTGTTGATCCCAAGTATTGGGTCCATGGTATTGATTGGTTATGGTTTTGGACCATGGTATTGTGAAAGGCCTAAGACTATAAAAGAGGAAGGAGATCATTTGGCAAAGAATAAGATGAATGATTGAATATATGAAAAAGCGTTAGATATGGAATAATAGTGATTGGGTTATGGTACAGATATGGATCTAAATGAAGAAGGAACCTGAGCGCAAGGAGAAAGATATGTTCTATTGATGGGTCAAAATCTTAAGGCTTGAATAATAGTATCTTTGTATGATTTTGATCTGTTATATGTGACGCATGCTTGATTTATAAAATTGGTTATCTGAGTGAAATAATGGTTGAATGAGTGAATTATCCTTTATAGATCTGTACGCAGGTTCAGTGAAGCGAAGACGCATATACACACTAGTTTTGTGAATAAAAACAACGTATACACAGGTTGGTCCAAACACAGAAGCGTATGCACACATGTTTCTGGTTGTTGAAATAACGTACATCTCTTGAATTATGTTCTAGCTACTTCTGTTTATTGCTGTAGTATCTGGGTTCATAATTGGTGTGTGGATATTGTTACAGTGTTCTAGATACAACTGTCAGAGAAGTGTCTATTTGATTCAGTTTTAAGTGGTAAAAAGGAGATTGTTGATTGTTGTTCATGGATCCAGTCTCAAAATTTATGAAACATGGTCCCTGGAAGAAAAGAGAAGGTTGTAGCCTTCTGCAGGTAGTAGCCTGCGTACTAGTATCCCAGCTAGTACAAGAGCTAAAGGGGTTGTAGCTCCCTTCCAGGAGAAGCTGGAGAATGAGAGAGCGTTGTAGCTCTCTGCAGATAGCAGCCTGTGTACTGGTAAAGGACTGCACCAGTACATAATCATTGTAAAAAGAAGTTTCGAATTAAAAGAAGATAGAGATGAATTGCAGCAGGTGGTTTTCACCCACATTGGGTTTCCACCTTATATCTTGTGTTCTTGTGTGTGATTGTCTTTTGCTCTATTTCACTGTTCCTGGTTACTGTTTATATGGTTATGATGCACAGATTAATGATCAACCTCTATAGAATAAATTAAATTATAATTCTGCATGGTATACGCGGGTTTCCTTATTTGTAGTTGTGTATATACGCAGTTTTATCTAATTGAAGTAGTGTATATGTTCTGGGTTTGAAAAAGAAAATATTGACTAGATAATATTGATTCACCCCCCCCTCTCAGTATTATTTCCAACAGACACTGCTCCAGAATTTCTCCCTCTTTGTGCTTAGATGGAGGATCGACCTCAATAAAGAGAGAGGAGAATGAATTGCTGAGGAGGTATTGCAAGACTCCAGATTGCAGAGGAATAGAGGGGTTTGAAGGAAGTCCTTCAGAAGGGATAGATCCAGATTGGGATGACCCTGGATGCTTTAAATTTTTATTGGGATTCCCTGTATTCTTAAGTTTAACAGTTTCCTAATGTGCTTCTTTGTTTTTCGTTTGATCTTCTACAACTCTTTTAGTGCATCTATTAAAAAAATGATTGTATTCATGACATACCTTGCATTTAAAGGGAAGTCATTCATAGTCTAGTTGTTGCATTTGTGTCCAGTTATCTACTTTGATCTTAACTACCTTTGGGAGTCCCTTGCCCAGATCAACTAAAACACATATTCGAGTGCATGCATGCACATTTTCTCTTTGTTTGCTTATATCTATATACTTGTCGAATGCATTGCCAATTTCTTTGACAAAGTCATCTCCCCAACAGTGTAGAGGGAGATGGGGGAGATGCACTCACACTAGAACAACATTGGGAATGTCAAGTTTTGGATCAGAGTTTGAAATCCATCTATTTAAATATAAACCCCTTCATCCATAAAGTATGGACTTTTTCTGAAGATCAAATCTTGATCTTCCTTGGATTCGAAGTAGAATGTAAAAAAACCCCTTCCACAAAAGCGAATGGAGATATGAGCTTAGGTTTTTGCAGCCCAGTTTCTCTCAACCCATTTCTAAATAGTTTTTGGAGAAGGCCAGAGGCCATTGAATTGAAAAATCAAACCTCACTCTGTGAAAGAGAGAGCGACTTTACGAGGGATTGAAGGAGTCAAATTGATTTCCATGATTGCGTCCAATTTCTTGACAAGTTTGGAGATGGTGAGGTGCTCCCAGGGAGGCCCAACATAATTGATGAGGCCCTTGAAATCCTGTGTAGCGGGATCGAGGGGATGGGGGTGAGAGGGAGAACGACCTTCTGGGGAGCCATCATGCAAATCAATCAGAAGAAAGGCTTCAATGCATGCAGCAGCGCATCGTAGCCTTAATCACAAAAAGGATGGTTAAAACACTCTTTTAAGCAATACAAATAATTTAAAATTAATTTTTATTATTAATTTTTTTCTCAAATAAAAAATCAAAATAATGAAAACATTTAATAAAAACAAAAAATAAAATTTAATTATAAATTTTTTTAAATAACAAATTTTATTTACATATAATTGGATAGATTCATTGAACTTTAAATCTGCCAAAAATAGATCTATCTCTGTTTTTTTTAATTAATATTATTTATATTTATATTAAATTTTACTATTTCAATATATAAACAATAGTCTTATTTTTAATTTGATTTTAATCCCGATAATACAAAAAACTACCTGTTTTATAATTATTTTAATTATATCTATCTATATATATAAAACTTTTAGAGCTTAAGTAAAATTTTAAGCTATGGGCTTTCCTTGTTCTCATTTATTGGGTGGAATCACTCTGCTTTCTCACTCATCCATATATGGTAACGAACAATGCAAAACCTAACACTCTTCCCATTCAATTTTAAATACGACACAACCATATATGATAACGAATAATGCAAATCCTAATGCTCTTCCCATTCAATTCTCAATATGGCACTCAAAAAATTGTATGGCCATGAATTTATGTCATTTTTAAAAGAAAAATTTAACACCAAAGATGTTCAATCTCAATATAGTAATCAAATAATTATATGGCTACGACTCTCTCTCTGAAGCTTAAAATAAAAATTAACACCTCGTATTACTAAAACGATGTTGAAAGTACCCAAGACAATTCATACATTATTTTTTCTTGTCAAACAAATTTCAAACATATGCATGGTTGTCTTATAATGACGAGATAAAACATAAAATATATTTATTTGTTAAGCTGCCCCTCACTACCCTTAGATTCATCCACTCTTGTCCACTCTTGTCCTAAATCAACCAAGGGGTGCATATCTAAACTTAAATATACTATAAAGATTTGGATAAGGATGAAATACTATTTTGTGCCAGATAATTGACACATCTGTATCAGTGTCTTTGTGTATTGAGGTGGTATTGATAGTTTGGGTGTATCATCACATCCAAAAGTATACCTAATATAACTCAACATACTTGAAAATAATGGAGAAACAAATAGTTAGGTTGTTTGGATTTCGGATGTAATTAGGAATTATATCATATTTCTTAGAAGGTTGTTTCATCTCCCTAACTAAATGCATTTGTATATTGTTTTTTTTATTCATTCAATGAGAAGGCAGCATTGTGGAAGCCTTAGGGACTCCCCATCTATGTGTGGCGGGTTCATTCATCTGTTTGTCTCCCTATTTTTTTTTTTAAATTTGGTATCATAGCCCATGGGTTTCTCTTTAGGGTTATGACGCGAGTATCTTGTGTAAATTATTGTTGGATCGACTTTACCTGGTGTTGAATATGTATTTGCTGAAAAGGATGCCAGAGTGGGTGTAATGTTCAAGTCGAAGGGTGCATCAGAGATCAACAAATCACTGAGCTCATTGTATTGCAGAGACTGTCCAAGGAGATAAATCACTGAGTCCATTGTATTGTAGACATTATCGAAGGACACATTGCATTGTATTTCATAGCTCATAAAGATTGTAGGAAGAAGGTGCCCACACTAGAGGTTTTGAGGTGTTCATTTGTTATGGGAGTGCCACTGAAAGAGTTGATCTACATGGGCGGAGTCAATATGCATGAGCCTAGTTGGCTTGTGTTAGATGGTGTGAAAGTGACCAATGAAAAAATGTGGTGTTTGGACCAAAAATCTTCTTTGAGTTTGGAGTGTTGGGCCACAGAGGGGTTGGTTAGTGCCAAGAACTGGGTAATATAATATAGGAAGATTTTTTGATCGTTGAAAGAGATCGATCCACAGACCAGAGCCACAGATAACGAAACCTGAATGTTGTCGAATAGAGGTTGTGTGCAACTTAGTGAGTCAGTGGACAATTTTGAGGCATATGAACATCTAATATTTTCCTAGTATATGCCAAGCATTAAAGAAAATTCATGAGTGGTGTGATGACACAATGTGGATGACTCAACGGATGATCTGCAAGCTCAAGTGGTGCATTTTTTTTTGTTAGCGCTCCCTCTAGTAGAGTGTGAAATGTGTTGACAGGAGGAAAACTTACGTTTTGAAAATTCTTTCTTTGCAACACTCCCTAAGATGAATTGGGAGGTGTGATTCCCCAAAAGATAGACTTGAATTTGTCTGTGTTAGGATATAGTTGACTTTGTATCCATGATTTTTTTATAAAGGAAGTTAACCCATGGTAAAAGATATCTATTGAATATGTTTCGAATGATTTGTGAATGAGGGATGTATCTAAGGAGAAAGTGAAGAGGTGAAGATAGTCTCTTGAGCAACCAGTTATGCTGTCACCAGTAATGCAAAATATTCTTCAAGGTATTTTTTATTAAATTTATGAAGAGGTTGGAACTAGTTCTGGAAAGGTGCTAATATATGGTTTTAATTCTTTAAGTTTTTTTTGAAGTTTCTTTGAAAATATATATTTGGAGAAATTAATGGTGCTTGTGAAGTGCGAAACATGGTAATATTGTAGATTGGATTTACTGTCAAGATGGCAAACCACTTGCAGAGACATACCTGAATGAGGCCAATAAATTGGATGGCACCAGCTATGTTAATTGGAAATTCAAGCTACAAACAGTGTTAGAAGGATATGGTGCTTGAACTATCACAAAGGGGGAAGAAGCAAAACCTACGAAAGGCAAAGCAAAGAGAGAAGTGGGAGAACAAAGCAAAGGTATTATTAAGAATGTTCGTAAAAGATAATATAATCCCTTATATTCATGGTTTTCAGACCTCTAATGCAACTTGAAAAACATTGAAGGAGCTATATGAAACTAAAAATACAAATAAAATCCTCTTTATGAAGAGTAAGATCCTGTATATTAAAATGGAAGAGAATGAATCTGTTAGTGCCTTTATTTCCAGAATTAAATATTTGAAAGATAAGTTGGGAGACATAGGAGAATCAATACCGTTTATTGATCTTGTGACAATCACATTAAATGGAATTTAAGAGGACTATAAGATGTTTATTACAACTCTTGCAGCAAGGGAGAAAGTGCCAAATTTTTAGGAATTGATAGGTATATTGATGCAGGAAGAGGAGAGGAGCAGGAACTTGAAGCCTCATAATCTAAATCTAGCAATTGTGGCGAAGAATAAGTTCTTCAAAGGGAAACAAGAAGGAGGAAGTAAAGGTGGAAATTCATCTCAAAAAAGGACATTTCCAAAACCAAATCAAGATATGTCACCTGTCAAAAATGATTCTGGATTGAAATGTTTTTATTATGGTAGAAGTGGGCACCTTACTAGAGACTGCTATAAGAAGAAAAATGATGAAGCTAGGCATAATAAACACAAAAGTGTTGTGGGATAAACTCCCCCAGGGTCTTGGGTGAATACCCTAGCAGACTGGAGGTTATCTATGCAAAGAAACACACATTCCATATAGTCATAATGCTACTATAAGCATACTCTACGATAGGGGGTGTACCTGAGGTCCTACGTTTGAGAAGAGCCTTCCAGGGTCCAAACCCTTCTTGGAGTTCCTTTTTCTCCTTTGACCTGCAAAACAATCAATTCAAGAAAGTACAACAGTATATGGACTAAACATCATAAAGGAACCATCTTCATATTATAATGAAAGGTAGTTAGTTATCCAATTAAACAACTGTTCACATATGAATCATAATATGAATATCATAACATGAAGAAGATCTATATCAGGAAAAAAGACATGTGTTTCTTTTATTATAGACAAATAAAGTACAGAAAAGGAATAATTTCACCTGATTCGTCCTTTCGCAGGCTCCAAGCGGAACCGTCTCCCGGATTCGTCCAGTGTCAAGCCTTTAAAAAACTCCTTCCATGAATTACTCCATGATATCTCAAGTAGTATGAAATCATCAACACACACAAGGAAACAAGGGTTTCCTGTAGAATGGGGAAGTGCAGGAGGCACAAGGATCTTGAGACCTGGTCAGGGAAATCTCAGCGTAGTAATCTTTCTCTCTCTTCTCTCCGCCCTTTGGCCTTCCCATAAAAGCCTTTTTATACTTCTCCCAAAGTAGATTTTTAGTTGGGAATTCGTTGGGAACAGTTGGGCCGCGGGAACTAACAGGTAATCAACAGGTAAAATCCATGATCTCCGCTCGAAATTAAGGATATTTATTTTTTTTAAGTGTTTTTAAACATACACGCGGGTTGGGTATACACATACCCGCGTACACGTGTTTAGCTCAAGGCAATGTCGCGTATAGGGAATAAAACACTATTTTTTAAATTTGGGACCAGGTCTGGAAGGAGGGGTTGCCCTAGGCCATGAGTGTAGCATCACAAACCTCAAGAGTGAGATTTGGAGCTCTAAAAATCTCTTAAGCTACAGGCATACCATACCATGTTGAAAACTAGTTCAAAGTCATGAACCTAGACCTAGAAGAGAAGAAAAGCCACCAATGGAAGAATTGACCTTTGAGGGAAGGATTGCCATCCAAATAAATGAAGACAGGGAGTTTTGGCTTTACAAGATCAATTTCCACCTTGAGAATCTCCTTGACAAGGCTAATAGGGATAACAAGTTGGAAAGGAAGATGATCATCCATTATTACACAAGGAATTTGGTTGCCAAGGTCAGAATCAAGAAGTTGAAGGCCAAACTCAAGGAGACCCTAATCAGCCAAGAGGAGAATGGTAAGTTAGAATTGCTTGCTGATGCATAGATGGTTGCATAACACACCTCATCAAGAACCTCTAGACAAATTTTGAGAAACTTTGGTGATTTGTTTGTGTTTTGGTGTATACTGGTGCAAATTTGCAATTTTTTGCAATTTTCCGTCTAGGTGAGCAACGAGCTCACGCTGCGCTTTTTCGTCAGGGCTTCAAATGATTGAAACTCATAATTTTTTGAATTATTATGACCCCCTATCAAAACCAATTTTCTCACTTTCCTGATCCAGGGCTCACCTTTTTAGAAATTTTCAAAAAGAGGCCAAAAAACACCTTTCTGCCTCTCTTTTTTCCATTTCGCTGTGCACCTGGAGATAACTTGGGAGAATGGCCGTATCTCAGCCTCAAATGAGTCATTTTGAGTGAAAAACGTACTATAAGGACATTTAAAATCTCTAATATTTCCATAACAGTATTCATACTTGGATTTGGACTTCATTAAGGCACTCAAAAATGGCCTCCAATATCTCGCTGCGCACTTGGAAATTTCTGAGATTTTTGTAAAATTTTCACTTTTTAATTTTTTGTAATTCCTAGTGTTTTTGGGAAAACTAGTGTCTTTTCGATCAACTAGCCCTCTAGGTTTGGCAACTACCCTAGAAACAACAGTTCAAAGTAATTCAACGATTTCTTCTATGCACTGTGATCGATCTATCTTACTGCCTGCCTGAGTGAGGAGATCTGATCTCGACCTACTTAGATATTCTCTCGACCTTCCTGCCTTCAACTTACTGCCTTCCTGAGGAGATCTTGCTGCCTTATCCTGCCGCCTTACTTACTGCTTCGACCATGGACCAACCTGGAACTTTCGCTTAATCCTTTGCTCGATCCTTCTCCCCCATGACAGAGCTTGCAACTCCTCTACGTACTTATCTCACTTGAAGAGTACCCGTAGAAACGTAGTAGCAAAGAACAATAAAAACATCTTGATCTATTGTAACATAAACACTATAGAATTAGATGTATAATGAACATACAATGGCATTCACAAATAATAACATTCACAAGTGCACAATTATATGGAAGACAACTTGAAGAACTTTATTAAATAGAAAGGAGAATTACAACCCAGTTGTCTGATCCAGCATCATCCTCCCAACATCAATCCCTCTTCACCTCATGAAATAACAAGATCACATCAACAATACAATGCTCTTATCTCAAACACAAACTATCAACACTTCCTTGCAATTCATAATATTCTAGCCTCCAGATCTCTTAGATGAGGGATCCATTTATAGATGTGTGCAAGGGTGTGAGTCATCTCTGGGGTTTTGATTAGTGTCATTCCACTTGTTACAATTGATTCAACTTGTTAGAATTGGTTCCACTTGGAGATTTCTTGGATCTTTTACTCATCCCTGGGTGAATTCAAAGGGGAAAGTGTCATAAGAGAAGTTTCTAGAAGATTCCATGAGCATCCACTTAGAAAACTTTCTCGAACATTTGTCCATCCTCGCCCATCGCACCCTATAGAAGGCCTAGTCAGTATGCATTGCACCTGGCTAGTGTAGAAGTCAGTATGCATCGCACCTTGACAGTGGAGCAGTCATTATGGTCCAGTTTAGGCCAATTCTAGATGGTTTCTCAAGTGGAACTTTTGGGGAATGATGTAATTAGATGACCATGTTATTTTAGGGTATGAAGAAACTCTTTTAGAGGTTGAAGAGCCTTAGTTTATTGACATATAAGATTGGGGTTGAAGTGCCCAAATATGTCTATAACAGTTACCCCCTAAAGCATGAAGTCATAAATCTTGATGTCGGGTGAAATGCTTTATCATGAGGATCCGAGGTTTCGAATTGGAAGGTGACCTGTATAAGATACAATACAATATATCATCATAATATATTTTTCATGATCTAGCTGAGGTGGGCATTCCCATGCTTAGCTTTATAAATTCATTTCATGTACATAGAATAGATAGTCGTCTGTATGTGCAGACTGGTGATTCTTCAGATGTAGAGTCATCATCCTTGGTTCGGATGATCGTCTGTGTAGCTTATTTATACATTTGATGTCTTTATATCCCTAAATATATCGCAGCCTGGATGGATGAAACTAGATCTGGGGTCTTCAAACTCATTCAATCTTCGCCCTATGTACAAGTCAATCCATGTGAAGAGATGTTCTGAAGTCAAACATGGAAAGACATCGCCTGATTACCAGCCAATAATGTGAGCTATTAACAGGCATGAGAGGAATCACTGATAATGAAAATGACCCTCAAGGTACTACAGTACAATTCACTTGGTGTGAATTTATGATCCGATGTCGAACATCACGCAAAACCTTTCGGTCGAAGGCCATTGATGTCAACCTGTCGCCGGAAGTGAGAAACTTGCCATTGAGGCATGCAAGCTTCAAAGCACTGAAAGGGGTGTTTCTACGTCAACTTCTTGGAAAGGGCTGATGTTGACAAGAAGCGACTCGTTGTAGGAGGGCCTTGATGTATCCCACATCTTTGACACAAAACGAAGCAAATGATTTCTGGAGTTGTAAACGATCTGATGACACAAGGTTCAGGTATGGCGGTCATGAAAAGATGAAGGTTGGAGGTATTACACTGGATGAGGCATTAACTGGATTGTGGTTTCTCAACTAAATGACTTCTCTTGAACATGTCGGTGACAATGAGATGGATTGGTAGTGTTAACCCCAAAAGATGGATGGTGTGGAAGACCAATGGTTAGATGACCAGTGAACAAAATAACGCAACCCGACTCAATAATGGTGATGGAGTGAAAGTGTCATGTTCAAGAGCGACCTGCTACCATAAATTTCTTCAAGTTTCTTCCCTTTTTCCCCAGTCATTGCTGACCAATACCTCTTTATTTTTGTCAAGCTTGAAGAGGATAACATATGCTTGTTCTAAAATTTGCCCTTTGGGCAAATCTATCGCTATGTTTTAACGAGCCTAGTGATAGTGAAACTCAGTCTTGTCTAGAATGGAAAAGTTTGTCGCTATTATTTTAATGAGTTTAACAACAAGGATAACTCAGTCCTTTTCATGTTTAGAGAGTTTGAAAAGGGGACGAAAAGAAGACTCTAGAATTTCTTTTTCGTAGAATAATCCCTTAAGTCCGAAAAAGGATAAAATAATACAAAATGGATGTCTTTTCTTATCACTTAAACGGGCCAAAAAATACAAGTGCTCGCATTTTTAGTAGGATAATCCCTCGGGTCCGAAAAAGTATAAAATTATACAGGAGGGATGACATTTCCAAGCACTTTAACAAGCTGGAAAGGCCACTTACTCGTCAATATTTTCATACTTAATGAGTCTAAAAAGGGTTTAAAGGAGACTCGATTTTGAGGAACGAGTGGTGTCTGTGGTAGCATCTGGTTTCAGATAATCTTGGAACTTCTCGAAACATGGTGAATTTTGTGAAGAGGCTGGCTAACAAGACCACTCATCGCAACTGTTCCTCAAAAAGGGTAAAAACCCAAGTGGAAGAGTATGATCGACCAAAAGAATGGAGGTGATGGGAGGTACACAACTAAGGCTCAAAAGGCTAATAGCATGGGTATCACAAAGATTAATTACTTTAAGTGGGTTCATTTTTTAATGAGCTTGAACCATGGGGAACTATGCTTGATGGTGGGTTTATTTTTTAATGAACTTAAACCATGGGGGAACTATGCTCAGTGGTGGGTTTATCTTTTAACGAGCTTAAACCATGGGGGAACTATGCTCGGTTTTACTTTTATTTTTATGCAAGCTCTAAACTAAAAATCGAAAAAGAAATCGAAAAAAGAAGAAGAAAAGACTAAAGCTTGAAACGAAAAACTAAAAGGCTAGAAAATGACAAAGCTAAAAAGCTAGAAAATGAAATTGAAAAAAGGTTTGCATGCCCCCAGCATGATGAAAAGCTGAGTCTCCAGTAGCCATATGGAAACTTCTGAGGTTAGGTAGGATGGTTTTGTCCATAGAATAGACAAAACACTTCCTTAGCTTCGTCCACAGAATAGAAAAAGGTGAATGGTGTGTCAGACCATTCACATCCTATAGGGAAACCATGTTAGGCAGGATGGTTTCGTCTATAGAATAGAAAAAACACTTCCTTGGCTTCGTCTGCAAAATAGATGAAGGTAAATGGTGTGTCAGACCAATCACATAACCTACAAGGAAACTTATTTTTTCAACTAGGTTCGTCCGTAGAATAGACAAGAGTGCATGCCCCCTAAGCTTCATTACATTAACCGGACTACTCCTGGAAATCAGGTGGATGGAATGAAGGTTGGAGAGACACTTTCGATGCAAAAGGACCATTTAGGGATGATGATTCACTTGGAGCTATGCTTGAACCGAGAAATGGAAGCTGCTCAATGGTGACAATCTTGCCTGCATGCGGGAAACACATCACTCAGAAGAGTGTTGAAACAATAGCTTCCATGTTATAAACATAGTCACGTCCAAGGAGTAAATTGTAATCTAACGGTCTCGGGACTACCATCACGTTCAGTTGAATGATTTTCCCTCCAAAAGTGATCGGTAACTTAGGAAGGATCCCTAACGATCGGCTGGTTCCTTTGTTAAAGCCTAACAGATTTTGTATAATAGGCGTAAGCGATGGAAAACCAAGCACTTTCCTAGCAGTTGAGGAAAGAATACTCACTGATGCACCTTCATCTATGATAATGCTAGACACGATCATTTTGTAAACTTGTACTATGATCTGGAAAGGTACATAAGAAGGAAGGCGAGATCTTGCTAGTCGATTCCAATCAAAAGAAGTGACTAGACTACTTGGAGGGGGTATAGAATAAATGGGAAAATTAACCCCTTGATTTACGAGAACTGGGGGATTTTCCTCCTGTAGTGAAGGAACAGGCAGATTGCCCCCAAGTTCATTGGACTCTAAAGTAACAAAAAGAATTTGAACGGTATCGTTCTCACTCTCTTCGGGAAGGGTATGATCTTCTAAAGGTAAGGTTGGGTAAACCATCACCTTGTCCCGTTGGCTTTGGTTGAGTATGGACTTATAAGATTCACTTTCAGAGAGATTGGTTTTGATCAACAGTTGATTTAAGTCAGTCGGTCTTTCAACTAGTAAAGGACTTGGGGAGAGTTTCTGGTAACTAGTTGGAAGTCACTGCGGTGAAGCAGGACGGTTATCCAATACTATTTTGGCTTCATCCAGAAAAGGACAATAGTGAAGGGTATGGTTCCCTTCACATAACCTACATGGAACTTTGACCTTTCCTTTCTATCCATGAACTTCACTATTACTAGTTGATGGTGTGCTGTCAACATGATCACCAGAGGTTGATGACACCGGGTGGTGTGAACGGGGGGGACTAATCTCTCAAGATCTCAGGAAAGCACGAACAATCTCGATGAAAATGGTCTCCTCTACAAATTATGCATGGAAATCTAGGTTTTGAAAGTCTAGTGTGCGGATTTTCACCAGATGATGCATGGTTTCCCTTTGCTGAATTGGCTTCTTCTTCTTCTCAGTCACCTGGTTACTAGCATTGCTACTTTCACCAAGTGAAGAGGAAGAAGGGGAGGGAGAATCAAATGAAGAAGAAGGTGAAGGGTAAACTTCAGTATCAACTGGATGCTAATTTGATTGTGAAGGAATCATGGTATTTTGAACCATAGAGGTTGAGAATAGCCATACTAGCAGGCCAATTGTAATTCCCGGGAGGGACAATGTGGCCATATATGGAGCACCAATATTTCCCCAAGAAGAAGAAGGACTAGGATTCCCCTCAAAAGGGATTCCTTGATTGGTGGATCCCGGATTTGTCTCCATATATATTAAACTAAGATTGACTGCTTTTTCAATTTTTAAGAGTTAAGAAAAAGCTAAAAATGACTCTAGTCCCCTTCAATTTTTAATGAGCCTAAAATGACAAGTGCTCAGATGGAAATTTTCTTTTAAAGAGTCGAAAAGGAATGAAAGTGACTCCTCTGGAAAATCTAGACAAAAGGATTACCAAACCAATCGCAAAACTGCAATATACACCTTGGTGATAAATTAAAGAGAAATTACCAAGGACTTATGTATGGCAGTCAATCTTCCCAAATGTTGTGTTCAGTGCATTGCGATCGATAGGGCAGCAGACACGGCTTCCTATGGATAAAGAATATAAGCCTATTGTGGTCTCCCAATATATACACAATGGTATGGGGAGCACAAGTCCGTGCTAGCACTTGACATATCAAGGAGGAGGAATCACCCAACCTTCGATGAAAACAATAGCTACTAGTTTTTACGATGCCGGAACACGTCTCTAGCCTAGACCTCTAGATGTGTTGCGTTAGGTTCCAAAGCATTGTTAGGTTCATTGAGATTTATTTTAGAGTTGATCTTGTTTAAAGTTTGTCTTTTAATATTTCACCACCTAATGTTGATTTAAAATTCCTAAAATGCAATCTACAGTGATAAACAATCGTTGTTTATTTTGAGTAATGAAAATCCTAGCTACTAGGGAAAGAAGATTATAATTCTTTCAAACAAAGAGAAAAGAGCACACACTAATGCACTTTCCTAAATCATTTTTCACACACAAACTAAATGAAAATGCAAATTCATGTATTTGTTTTTCATTCCCCTTAATGTGAAAAATGCCAAAAAGGTAAAACAAATGTAGCAAAGATCTGAAATATTTCTTTCAAAATGACATTTTGACAATTTCTTTTTCAAAATAGAAAGGAAGACTAAACGACACTTTTAAATTTTGAATAACACTTCGAATAAAAAAAAATCAAACCAAATACGTGACAAAAATTTCAATCGACTATCAAGGGAAGGAAGAATCCACGACACTTCTCTTTTTGACACAAAACGACAGTTATGGCCGTTTTCGTACCAAAGTGATAGTTCGATTTAAGCAACTTTTCGATGAAGGATTGTAAATGATGGACAAATACATAAAAACATTTACTAATCCTAATCAATGGAGGCTGATCTATGTGATGCAGGCAAGCTTCAGTAATGACGTATTGTTCATAAGTAGCAAAAACAACTAAACAAAACTGAAAACAAGGACAAAAACCCCAAATTTCTAGATTGGAAATAGGTTCAGTCAGTCATCGCACCCGGGCTTCATAGAAATAGGGATGCATCACAATTTACTGACTTAGGAGGTGCGATGCATACTAGTTGACAGTGACAGACAATGTGATGGGCCAGGGAGCGCAACTGAAGTGGGTTTTGGCTCAAATTTGTAGTTGTTTTCAGTGAGTTAAGTTGAGCTATGATGGAAAGTAAAGAGCAAAGTATAGAGGAATGACTTGAGAGGTTATTGGGCTACCAAAAAGGCATCTAGAATGCTTGTAAGTCAAATCTTTAATTCATAACCTAAACCAGAAATTGACTAAAGCAGCGTTCATCTACTATGTAATTGCAGAGCAAGAGCAGTTTGAAGGCTACCTGAATGACTTCAGGCTCTATCTATAGTTTATAAAATAAACAACAACAACAAACAAACATCTATTCACTCCCCAGCGGAGTCACCATTTTTGTTTCTGGGAAAATTAGTGTCTTTTCGATCGACTAGCCCTCTAGGTTTGGCAGCTACCCTAGAAACAACAGTTCAAATTAATTCAACGATTTCTTCTATGCACAATAGATAAGATAAAGATGAGTGGACCAACCTGGAATTTCCGCTTAATCCTTTGCTCGATCCTTCTCCCCCATGACAAAGCTTGCAACTCCTCTCCATACTTATCCCGCTTGAAGAGTACCTGTAGAAACACAATAGCAAAGAACCATCAAAGCATCTTGATCTATTGTAACATAAACACTATATAATCAGATGTATAATGAACATACAATGGCATTCACAAATGATAACATTCACATGTGCACAATTATATGCAATAAAACTTGAAGAACTTTATTAAATAGAAGGGAGAATTACAACCCAGTTTTCTGATCCAGCATCATCCGCCCAGCATCAATCCCTCTTCACCTCATGAAATAGCAAGATCACACCAACAATACAATGCTCTTATCTCAAACACAAACTATCAACACTTCCTTGCAATTCACAATATTCTAGCCTCCAGATCTCTTAGATGAGGGATCCATTTATAGATGTGTGCAAGGGTGTGAGTCATCTCTAGGGTTTTGATTAGTGTCATTCCACTTGTTACAATTGATTCCACTTGTTAGAATTGGTTCCACTTGGATATTTCTTGGATCTCTTACTCATCCCTGGGTGAATTCAGAGGGGCAAGTGTCATAAGAGAAGTTTCTAGAATATTCCATGAGCATCCACTTAGAAAACTGTCTTGGACATTTGTCCATCCTCGCCCATCACACCCTATAGAAGGCCTAGTCAGTATGCATCGCACCTGGCTAGTGTAGAAGTCAGTATGCATTGCACCCTAACAATGGAGTAGTCAGTATAGTCCAGTTTAGGCCAATTTTGGACGGTTTCTCAGGTGGAACTTTTGGCGAATGATGTAATCAGATGACCATGTTCTTTTAGGGTATGAAGCAACTCTTTTAGGGGTTGAAGAGCCCTAGTTTATTGACATATAAGATTGGGGTTGAAGTGCCCAAATATGTCTGTAACACCTAGTTTGACTCTGGTAAAAGTCAAAAGGGTGGAGTAAATGTAAATGGGTAAAATTAGGGGTGAATAGGTGTCTTATCCTCCATTTAATGATTTGGGTAAATATCTTATGATACTTAGATAAAAGAGGAAATGGTTGAGTAACCTCCCTAGTATGTAGCAGTGATCAGATAGGTGCATGTATTTGACTTTCATTGTTGGAAATTCAACCTCCTAGGGAGGATTTCGACCTTAGATCCTATATGAGTCCTTTTTTTATCATTTTCAAGGGTTGGATGAAGTGGATTTGAGCCTTGAATGCTAGGGTAATTGAGAAATTGGTAGGAACTAATAGACAGAGTTTGTAGCTATTGTAGTGGGATACATGTGGTATGTGTTTTAGCAGTGTTTTTCCTTCTGTGATCATAAGTTTGAATGTATTTTATATTTCATTTCCATTTCCATTTTTCATGTGCTTGTTTCCTAAGATAATAAATAGAATTCATTCATGTAATGTTCTGTTTTGGATAAGCTTTCACATTTATATTCATTTTTCTTCTAATATAAATGAATTCATGAGACTCATGCTTGTTTTGAAACCCTACCTATCTCCCATATACGCAATTAAAACCCTAAAGTGCTAAAGTGTGTGCCTACCTTTCCCCATTACATCTCTGCAAATATAATTATCAAAGCCTAGACCTAGCTCCATATACCTAAGCCACCACCTAACAAACAATCAAAATAAAATCAAACTCTGATCTAAACATGTATAGCCTAAAATCCTTTACATTCCAATCATTTCTTGACTGTGATTTCATTTAGAGAGCCCTCTCGGGTTTGGTAGGGCTAGCTACAAAATTGAAAGCTTGGTCTGTGGTTACCTTCGTTGATCTCCTCATCGACCAGGGACATTATGGAGGATAACATTTTGGTGTCGTTGCTGGGGAAACAGCTAATACATCTTCCCTAGGAAAGAACAACAAAGATCATATCTGATTTTTGATGATGAACAATGATCAGACACAAGAAAGGTTATGCATTGTTCACTTGGTGACTCTAGTGTCGAAGAATCCAAAGGTTTAGAATTTTCGTGGCAACTCCATTGTTCAAAAACCGGTAATTTGAATAAGTTCTTGGTGACTTAACTATTTTCAAAATGGATTCAACTACTTGAAGGTATGCTCCTATGAATTGTGCTCACATTCTTGGTCTTCTGAATCATATTCCTTGCATAGATTGGAAAAGTAATATTCCCAAATTCATAGATGGAAACACAGATGAGGCTATTCTGCATCTAATAAAATATCATTGGAATATACATAAGCTCAGGATTAGGTTTCATGAGGATTGTTTGATGAAAATGTTTATGGATACACTGGATGGAAAAGTAAGATCGTGGTATGAATAATTGAAGCTAGGTAGCTTATTCTCTCTTAAAGAATTCCACACAACATTATTTGAGTTTTATGGAAAAACTCATCATTAATTCTTGTTGTTCGAAGATTTTTGTGAATCCTGTGAAAACTTCATTCAATACCATGAAAAGAATTTTGGTGATGAAGAATATCTATATTATGAGATCATAGAGGCCCTTTATGGGTTTTCTTCCCAACAGAAGATAACAGAGATTAGTTGCTTTGATACAAAGGATCATTCATAGCAAATCAACTCCTTCTTTGCTAGAAGATGAAACCGATCTGATTCCTAACAGTCAAGAAGAAATTGTTCCAAGTCAGAATTCTGAAATTGCATGTACAAAAAATTTAAGCAATGAACCATCTTATGGCAATGATTATCTAATGTTGCAAGGAAATAGTGAAAAATAAGTTGTTTTTCTTGAAAAATTGATATATTTCCTGTTGAAGCACATGAGGAATCAAATATGCTTGAAGTGATTGTTGCATTTAAAGTTTTCCATGAGCATCCAAAACCCTGTATTTTGGATGAGAGGTATGAAGATAGTCATTCACTTGTTTTTTCAGATTGTTCTTTCTCTAATTTTTTATTTCAAGATTAATTTTGTGAAGACCAAGATGAGCTTTATAATGAAATGCATGAACAAGGATTTGAAACACTATTCCAAGAGCAGATTCCTGCAAATCATAATTTTGAACTGGCATGTGTGGAGGTTTCAAACAACGTAATTATGGCAGAGAATAGTCATCAAACATTGCAAGTAGATGATGAAGAGGAGATCAGCGATAAAGGAGAGGTTTTTTTAGAACCTCATGCATAAGATGATCTTCCTCCAGGTAAAGAAAATGCAGAGTCTTTTGAAGAAGAGGAGATTGTCCCAGATCCTATGGATGTGCACATATTTTCTATTGATGATGTGGTTTCCTCAAATGCATCTTTTCAAGAACCAACTTCCCTTTTTCCTAATGCGAATGAAAAAATTTGTGAACTTTTCATCTCGATAAAAAGTTTGCATTGGAAAATGAAGGGTGTGCTTGTATTTCTGCTGACTTTCAAGACAGGGTGATATTTCAGATTATTCAGGATCCATTTACTAATTTGTTTCAGTCATCAAGGGAGATAAATTTTATTGTATTTATGGATCATGTACATATGTTCAGTGAACACTCAGACTAACCAATCCCTTGTTTTTCCTGCCTGCTCAAGGAAAATATGTGCAAAATGCAAGTAAGTAGCCATTTGCTGGATTAGTTACACTGGAGGGATCATTACACATGATCGTATATATATATATATCTTCAGCAGGTGGGTGGTTATCATTAGGATTTAAAGCCAGAAGTGAAGGCCCTAAGATCTCGATGGTCTACTGCCATAAGTAAGTTCAGTCAGTATGTTTTTTATAGTCAAGTTAGTTTTTAGTTTTTAGTTTGGTCTTTTTCATTTTGACTCCATGCTCAATGAATAAGGCTACCTAGTCTATGGTGTTCTTAACACATCCTAAGGAGCTACCATCCCCAGCTGGAGCCAATATTAGTGCTTTCCAGTCATGTCAGTCACCGATGATCAAATGTGATCTTACAAATTTTTTTTCACTAGGGTCTTAGGTCAAATTTTTATGGTTTCAAATAGATTTTCAATAAAAATTTGGTCATTGCTTAGGGAGGTTTGGTCTTTACTACTCTTTTTAGTCTCATGGTATTCATCACTCATCATGGTCATTGTCTTCTTCGAGGTATGATATCTTCATTCAAGTGTTTTGGGTCATGAAATGGTTAAATTCCTCATTTTAGGTCATGGTCTAGGGTTTTCACTCCATGTGTCATCATGATACCATATGTCAAAACAAAAACATTTCCATCATGTGAATCAGTGGGTAAAGGGAGTTAGAATATTAGGGAAAGAAAAATAAAGGTAAAGGTAATGTTTTATTTCAAATAAGACAACACTACCTCGTTTCATCATTTCTCATAGGGACATTTTTTCTTCAAAATATGTTTCTGACGAAATGGAGAAGTATTTTACAAAAGTGAAAGAGTTTTTTGTCAATGATAGGCCAAGGAACAAAAACCTCCTTCATTCTACGCACAGGTATTATGACTTGAAATAAATTCCCAAACTACATATGCTACGAGAGAGTTGTTGCACTTATGCACAACTTGACTTCAAGATAATTTTTCAAGGATTTGGAGCTGGTGTTGGTAGTGCTTAAGGACTCTATTGTGTAGAAAAAATCATAATATTTCTAACCATACCACGTTCAGCACAAAAATCATCCAAGAAGGTAGTCAAAAGTTCTTTGTAGTTGGTGTTGTGCTTGTTTAAGAGACACCCTACGTTTTTGGAGTGACCTTGGGAAAATCAATGTTTCTCCTTGCGGGAGTGTCCAATTTACATTCCTACGGTTTCCATATTTTAGCATACTTCAAGATATTTCCAACGAGCTATTAATTTCAGAATTTGGTGCAGTTTAAGGCCTCCAAAAGTGGGTTGGAAGAGAACTCATTGTGCAAAGAGAGCCTACGCTACGCACCTGGACAACACATTGTGCACATGAAGCCTTCACCGCGCACGAGGAAGAGTTGTCCAAAATTGTTTTTTGACAACCAAAATCTATTTTTTAAATCTCCTCTTTAGTCATTTCACTCTCCATGCTCAATAACAAGTAATTTTAATCATTTTCATGCTCTTCTTTGCCTCATATGTCAATAAATTGTTCAAATACTTCTTCTCTTAGGGTTTAGATGATTTTCATGGTTTTGGTCTTCAAATGATGAATTTCTGCCCTAAAACCTATATTACTTGTCTCTACACCTCTATTTACAGCTAATACACCATCTCCATCCATCACAAAGCTTTATCCCCTCATTTTCTATTATTTTCCTCTAAACCCTACTCTACCCTATCTCTTTCTAGGGTAGGTTTCTATTTTGGCCTTTTCCACCCCCTCCCTTCACTCATTTCCCAAAATTCCTTCTTCCCCTACCCTCCTAAATTTCCTTACAATTTTAGGCAACTCCTAAGTCCATCATACCACCTCATTCCCTCACATCAACAAATTTCACTATTTTTGCTTGCCTTTCACCTAGGGTTTGAAGTATGGAGCCTGATTCACCACCATCAGAGAAGAGGAAATACAACAGGGGGGGAATATACTAAGGTTTGAGCCTTATAATTGCAATGAAATCACCTCCTCCTCATTTGTCATGAAATGCTTTGAAGATGTCAATTGTTTAGGGTTTTGTCAAAGAGTGCAGGAAGTAGGTTACCATGAGCATCTCACAAGTATTTTTGCCCTCAACTTGAAGGAAGACAAGATCAACATTGCAGGGAATGATTTCATGCTTTCAGTGGAGGCCATCTCTAAAGCTACATACATACCAAACAATGGTGAAAACTGGTTCAAAGGCATGAACCTAGACCTAGAAGAGAACAAAAGCTGCCAATTGAAGAATTGAACTTTCAAGAGAGGATTGCCATGGAAATAAATGAAGACGAGGAGTTTTGGCTTGACAAGATAAATTTCCACCTTGAGAAGCTCCTTGAAAAGGCTAATATGGATAACAAGTTTCAAAGGAAGATGTCCATCCATTATTACACAAGGAATCGGGTTGTTAAGGTCAGAATCAAGCAGTTGAAGGCCAAATTCAAGGAAACCCTAATCAACCAAGAGGAGAAGGGTAAGTTAGAATTTATTTTTGATGCGTCCATGGTTGCATAAAACACCTCATCAGGTATCTCTAGACAAATTCTAGGAGAATTTGGAGAAATTTTGGTGTTTTGGTGCAGATTGGTGCAAATTTACAATTTTTGGTAATTTTTTTGTCTAGGTGAGCAACGTGCTCACGCTACACTTTTTCCTCAGGGCTCCAAATGACTGAAATTAATTTTTTTTGGAAATATTATGACCCCCTCTCAAAACCAATTTTATCGCTTTCCTGATCTAGGGGTTAGTTTTTGAGATTTTTTCAAAAAAGAGGTCAAAATTCACCTTTCTGCCTCTCTTTTTCCATTTCGTTGCGCACATGGAGATACCTTGGGAGAATAGCCATATCTCAGCCACAAATGAGTCATTATGAGTGCATAAATACTATAAAGAAATCTAAAACCTATCAAATTTCCAGAAAAGGCTTCAGATCTGGATTTGGACTTCAGCAAGTCACTCAAAAATGGCCTCCAACAGCTCGCTGCACACCTAGAAATTTATGAGACTTTTGTAAAATTTTCACTGTTTAATTTTTTGTAATTCCTAGTTTGACTTTGGTAAAAGTAAAAAGGGTGAAGTAAATGAATGTGAAGTGTAAAAGTAAATTTAAATGGGTAAATTAGGGGTGAATAGGTGTCTTATCCTCCATTTAATACTTTGGGTAAATATCTTGTGATACTTAGACAAAAGAGGAAATGGTTGAGTAACCTCCCTAGTATGTAGCAATGATCATATAGGTGCATGTATTTGACTTTATTTGTTGGAAATTCGATCTACTAGGGATTATTTCTACCTTAGAGCCTATATGAGGCCTTTTTTAATCATTTTCAAGGGTTGGATGAAGTGGAATTGAGCCTTGAATGCTAGTGTAATTGAGAATTTGGTAGGAACTAATAGACAAAGTTTGCAACTATTCTAGCGGGATATTAGTGGTATGTGTTTTAGCAGTGTGTTTCCTTCTATGATCATAAGTTTGAATGTATTTTATCTACATTTCCATTAACATGTTTCATGTGCTTGTTTCCTAAGATAATAAACAAATTTCATTCATGTAATGCTCTGTTTTGGAGAAGCTTTCACATTATTATTCATTTTTCTTCTGATATAAACGAATTCATGATACTCATTCTCAATTTGAAACCATACCTATCTCCCATATACACAATGACAAACCTAAAGTGCTAAAGTGTGTGTCTACCTTGCCCCATTACATCTCTGAAAATTTGATTCTCAAAGCCCAGACCTAGCTCCCTACGCCTAAGCCACCATCTAGCAAACAATCAAAATCAAATCAAACTCTGATCTAAACATACCTAGCCTAAAATCCTTTACATTCTAATAATTTCTTGACTGTCATTTCATAGAGAGAGCCCTCTCTGGTTTGGTAGGGTTGGATACCAAACTGATGATGAGTACATGATGTATTATTTATCAATACAAGGATGAACCCCTTTTAGTGGAGTGGCATGTATCACCACGAGATGTTATTATGAAAGAAATATCAATCATAGAAGTTCTCATTCAACATCACAAAATAACATTTCTCACATAAAGTGGCATGCAAGGATCGTCTCACAAAGTGGCACACATGGATCTCAAAATCAAATCATCATTTCAATAAAAAGAGAAAGAAGACATGTCATCAATGCATCTTATACCTCCACTTTTGGGGACGTAATGAAAATTCACACCTTTGTTGAAGAAATGGTTTGCATGGTTGAGTTATTGGAAAAAAAACCATGAAATTTGACTATAAACTTGACCCTTTTCTTGTTGGTTTGTGTTATGTTATTTCCACGATTAACCAACCTAGTTAACCGAGGGGTTAGAGGGGGGTAGAGCCCCCCCTTTGTTGCACTGATTGCACAGCAGGGGGGTCACAGGGGGTTTGAAGGGGGCGAGTAGCCCCCTTTTATAGGTTTCGGGGCAGCGCCACGGGGAAAATTTTTATGGGACCCTATATTAGGTGGGACAAACCTACCTATGGTTTTGTGCATGGTTTTAGCACATGGTTTTGGGCGCAATGGTTTTTCGGTTCATGGTATTGGACGCTTCGACATGTATATATATATGTATTGTAACATTGAAAGGAACATAATGAAAAATCAAGTTGGTAGCCTTGGTTTTGGGATTGAGGGGAAAATCTCTGTGTATATTTGTTTTATGTTTTATGCTCTCCCCTTTGTTTATTTTCTATTTTACAGAATTCAAATGTAGGTAATTTCTGTATGGGGTTAAAACCTACATTTGGTATCGAAGTTAAGTTTGGCTTCAAGTGGGCGCCTTTGTTGTTGAGGGGTTTCGCTCGGGCCTGTGGTAGACCTTGTTCAGTGGGAAATATGTGGGATCGATTCTGGTGGTGAAAGAAGATGGCGAGCAGTGGAAAGATAGAGATAGAGAAATTTAATGGTTAGAGTTTTGAGTTTTGGAAACTCAAGATGGAGGATTGTTGGTGGATAAAGATCAGTGGATCATGGTAGATCCAGGTACTAAACCAACGGGAGTGTTTGATGAAGAATGGAAGAAGTTGGATCGGAAGGCAAAGAGCACAATATGATTGTGTATCTCTGATTAAGTATTGATGAATGTATCAGGGGAAGCTACGATGAAGGTTTTGTGGGAAAAGTTAGGGAATTTGTACCAATGTAAGTCTCTAGTGAATAAACTGTTCCTATGGAAAAGGTTGTATAACCTGAGGATGAAAGATGGAGACTTGGTGACAGAGCATTTGAACGCATTTAATACTGTGGTAAGTCAGTTATTATCTGTTGATATTAAAATTTCAGATGAAGATAACTGCATCAATTTGTTGTATTCTCTACCAGATTCGTGGGATAGTCTAGTTACTGCCATATGTAGCAATGCAATTGCCTTGGAGTTTGATGAAATAGTCTCATCCTTGCTGACGAAGGAGATGAGATGGAAAAATATGGAGAGCTTGAATGGTGATGCCTTGTCTATACGAGGACGGTCCCAGAACAGAAACAAAAATAAGTGATCGAGTGGGAGATCTAAATCTAGATGGAGATCTAAATATCCAGGAACACCTGTAAAGGTGGTGTGCTAGAAATGTGGAAAGGAAGGGCACTAAAAAAGGGACTGTAAATCTAAATCTCCTGACGAAGGAAAGGGATCTAATGATGCTCCTTCTGCAGAGGCAAAAACCACCTCAGAGGAAGGTGGGGATGTGTACTTCACTTCTTCAAGTACACATGTAGATCACGAGACATGGTTGATTGACTCAGGTGCATCCTTTCACTCCACTCCCCATAGATATTGGTTTTGCGAGTATGAGAAATATGATGGTGGTGATGTCTTCTTGGGGGATGACAAGAAGGCTAGAATCATTGGTCATGGAAAATTTAAGCAGAAGTTGCAAGGTGGAAGGATTAGAACACTTTCGGGTGTTTTGCATATTCCTGCATTAACCGGAATTCTAATTTCTGTAAGCAAGTTGGATGATGCAGGTGTAAAAACAGTGTTCGAGAAAGATACCTGCAATATGGTTTGGGGAGCACTAGTATTGATGCAGGGAGTTCGGATTGGAACTCTATACATGCTGCAAGGTAGCAATGTTGTTGATGGGTGCAACAGTTCTGTGGTTCCTGGAAGTGGAGCAGAAAATCTAATGGTCTCTGGAGAAAAGACCATGTTATGGCATCAAAGGATTGGACATATTGGAGAGAAGGGCCTTCGAATACTTCATGGTAAAGTTATGGTAGAAGGTATGACTAATAGCTCTCTAGATTTTGATTTCTGTGAAAATTGTGTATATGGGAAGAAGAATTGGGTGAGTTTCCCTTCTGGTGGTAAGAGGGCGAAATAGATATTAGAGCTTGTGCACAGTGATGTGTTTGGACCTGTGAAGTTTCCATCACTGGGTAAGTCTCTGTACTATGTATCATTTATAGATGACTTCTCAAGAAATACATGGATATATTTCCTCAAGAAGAAATCTGAAGTCCTTAATAAGTTTAAAGAATTTAAGGCTCTAGTTGAAAACCAGACAGAGAAGAAGATAAAGGTGCTGAGGACGAATAATAGTAGAGAGTTTTGCAGCAAGGAGTTTGAAGAATTCTGTAAGAAGTGTGGTATAGCACGATAGAAAACTACTCGATACACACCTGAGCAAAATGGAGTTGCAGAAAAAATGAACAAAATGTTGATGGAAAGGGCAAGAAGCATGCTCAGTGGTGCTAGGTTAGGACATGAATTCTGGGCAGAGGTGGTGGAGATAACATGTTACCTAGTCAACATATCACCTTCATCAACGTTGGAGGATAAGACTCCACAAGAAGTACGGACTGGTAAGAAATCCTCTCTTTCACATATGAGGGCATTTGGATGTGATGCATATGTACATGTTCCAAAGGAGAAAAGAACCAAGTTGGATAGTAAATCTGAAAAGTGCATATTTATTGGGTATAAGGATGGTTTAAAGGGTTATAAGCTTTGGAACCCAATAAAAAGGAAGGTTGTGTACAACCGAGATGTGGTGTTCATAGTGCTGAAAGATGTTATTAAACATGAAGTCTCATCAAAGGAACTTGAGAAGATAGAGTTTTAGCTAAAGGAGGAAGAATCAGACTCTACAGCAAAGAGGAATCAGAATATGAAGAGCCACAAACTCCGGTTGTGAGAAGATTAGTTCGAGAAAGAAGGCAACCAGAAAGGTATAGTCCATCTGCTTTCTGTTCAAATTTTTCTTTATATATTACTGATGATGATCCCATAACTGTGAAGGAAGCAGTAGATTTAGAGGATGGAAAACTCTAGAAAGAGGCCATGGTTGATGAAATGGCATCTTTGCACAAAAATGAGGCTTGAGATCTAGTGGAGTTGTCGGCTGGAAGGAAACCCATTGGAAGCAAATGGGTGTTCAAAAAGAAGACAAATGCAGAAGGAAAAGTGGAGAAATACAAAGCTCGGTTGGTAGCAAAAGCTTATTCCCAGGTGTTGGGAATTGATTTTGGTGA
>APFE030019721.1:33843-81507 GCA_000404065.3 Pinus taeda
TTGGAAATGACAAAGAAATTATCCAGGATTTGAAGACCCAATTGTCCTCCAAATTCGACATGAAAGATCTGGTGCTGCAAACTATATTTTGGGCATGGAAATTAAAAGAGATCGGGCAAAGAGGAAGCTCTGGTTAAACCAGAGGAAGTATGTCGAGACAATATTGCAGAGGTTTAATATGCAGGATAGCAAACCGGTGAAGGTTCCTATTCCTGTAGGTGTGAGGTTATCTGCTGAACAGTGTCCCAAGACACAAGAAGAGGAAGAGGACATGTCCGTGTTCCATATGCAAGTGCAGTCGGTAGCTTGATGTATGCCATGGTTTGTACTAGACCAGACATTTCACATGCAGTGGGAGTATTGAGCAGGTTTATGTCAAAACCAGGGAAGGAGCACTGGACAACAGTGAAGCGGGTTTTCAGGTATTTGTGTGGCACTAGTGAATATGGTTTGTGCTACCAAGAAAGACCAGGATTGGACAAAGTATTGGATATTCATGGCTTTGTTGATGCAGACTGGGCTGGAGATCTGGATCAGAGAAGATCTACAAGTGGGTATGTGTTTAACCTATTTGGAGGTGCAGTCAGTTGGTTGAGTAAGAAACAATCTGTAGTGGCACTATCAACTATAGAGGTAGAATACATGGCAGCCACTCATGCAAGCAAGGAAGCAATTTGGTTGCAGAGATTTTGTTCAATTATGGAGTTAGTACAGGAGCTATAAGGATAGATTGTGACAACCAAAGTGAAATTTTCTTGGCAAAGAACCCTGCTTATCATTCAAAGACAAAGCACATTGATGTTCAATATCACTTTGTGAGGGATATGATAGAAGACAAAATGGTGTTGCTGGTAAAGGTGGACAGTTTGAAGAATACTGCAGATACATTGAAAAAAATTGTGATCTCTGAGAAGTTCTCTTGGTGTAGAGAAACAATGGGTGTTGCAAGGGTGGATAAATGACTAAGCTCTCCTATGGCACCCTGTGGAAAGAAAACAAAAAGTGGGAGAATGTTGGGTTGTGTTACATTCTTTCCACAACTAGCCTACCTAGTTAACCAAGGGGTTAGAGGGGGGGTAAAGCCCCCCCTTCATTGCATTGATTGCGCAGTGGGGGGGTCACAGGGGGTTTGAGGGTGCGTAGTGCTGCTCTACAGGGTTCGGGGCAGCGCCCGGGGGAAATTTTTTTTGGGACCCTATATTAGGTGGGACGAACCTACCTATCATTTTGTGAATGGTTTTAGCACATGGTTTTGGGCACGATGGTTTTTTGGTCCATGGTATTGGATGGTTTGGCATGTATATACATGTATTGTAACATTGAAGGGAACATAATAAAAAACCAAGCTGGTAGTCTTGGTTTTGGGATTTAGGGGAAAATCTCTGTGTATATTTGTTTGATGTGTTATGCTCTTGCCTTTGTTTATTTCTGTTTTATAGAATTCGAATGTAGCTAATTTCTTTATGGGGTTAAAACCTAAATTTCTCACTCAGTCAAATTTGGGTTCCCTGGTGTTATCTCAAAATCAGACCCTGGAAGGCTGCAGACCAGGAAAACTTCAAGTAACTATTTCAAACCAATCTTTTGACTAAGGCTTAGCCTCCTTAGCCTGAGAGGGCTCTCTCAAAGGGTTATTGATTTTGACTAATAATAAGATGGCTAACTCTTGTGGAATAACATTAACAAATATGAAGGCTGGATACACATTACATAAGTTTCCATTGGGCCTATGGAGTCAATCATACTTCAGTAAACAATGACACTGCCTTTACATAGAAGTCAAGGCACTTAGCATTTAGATGTTCAGAACACAACTCATATAAAACCACAGTTCATAAATGCATACAGGAAATCAGAGCACAATCAGTGAATTCTGAGTGATTACACATCTATGCAACTGTAAAAGACATTAAGGAAAGAACAAATCACACATTCTGAACATGGAAATCCTTCATGAATCCTGAGAAGAAAGGCAGACAACTTATATTACTGAAAATAGGTCTTTACATAAGCCAAAACAGTCCTTTGTTATAAAATATCCAACCCTCATTACATTTCTGTTTCAGCTATATATAGAATCCTTATTCTAACTAATTCAAGCTTCCTCCTCCAACATGAGGGGAATTTGATAACTCGATAACTATCTCTAATGACACCTATCAGCTATTTAACTAACTATTAAATACAATAAAGTGCTGACTGGAGTTTTAAAGAGTTCTAAATTAACTATGACTCTAACTCCATTTTGCATGCATAATGGCCTTAATTAAGATTATTCCTTTCTTTGACATCTGGTTCTCTTTCAGTTTGGCTGAGATGGGTGTTTAATGCTCCATGTTGACTTTGAACGCTGTACCTTCTCCACTGTCCAGAAAAATTGGGAGCCTATCCTTGCTTCTCGACTTTATGGTCTTCAAATCTTCATGAGTCGGTTTTTAATTGTTATCCCTCAAAATATGATGGTGGCCACGTTGTGATGTGCTGTCCACTGTTATGAAACCTGATTTGATGATGTGTCATCCACTATTTTGAAAACAAAAGGGAAAACGCATTCAAGCTGTCTGATCCATGCTTTAATTTTCTTATGATATGACAAAATGCCACTTTTTGATCCAAATCATTTATTTCCACTTATGCTAGTCTGATTGGCTGTTGTAACTTCAGGTGTTCTCGTTGTATATATCTGTCCTTCAAAATTTTCCCGCTTCAACTTCAAAACTTCTTGATTTAGATTAGATTGTGTAGCTTCAGCAGTTTGGCAGCGTGCTACGAAACTGTTGTGCATTAGTAATCATCTTCAACAGTTTCGTAGCGCGCTACGAAACTGCTGTGTGATTCCAAAAACACAGTTTCAAACGAAAATTTTGCTATTTTGGGCCTCTTTCTATTTAAACATTCTTTCAACTGCTCCAAGGCCTCTCAAAACTGAATGGAAATGTATAACTCTTCAAGAAAGATTATACCAAGGAAGACCATCAAAATCTGAAACAAAACCTTACTTGATGTGTGACTGCCTTAAGGAAATTCTTTCCATTGACTTTGATGTATCTTCAAATGATGCAATATGAAAAGGAGGTGAATTTTCAAGGTGTCTTAGTGCTACAGCTGCTACAGAAACACGAGCATCTAACCCCAGTACACACAAGAACAACGACTTCTCCTTTGTAGAATAACTTAATACTTTGGAATGGATCATTGAAATATAGGATTAGCCTTGCGCAAGCAACTGGATTTAGTTTCATTTAAATGATCCATGACATTCCTTAGAATAGTGAACATAGTTTTAATAACATGGGCAATTTCAACAGGTGGCATCTGAGACTTGATCTTTTGAAGGCACACAGAAGTAGAAACTCAGTGAACCATAAACAAATGCACCTCCACGAAGATCTTTTCCTACCAAAATACTTTCCATGCTGATTGCAGTTACCATGATTAATGCGTTACCCACACCAATAACTACTGATATCAAATATATGTAGCTCCACATACTACTTGGTAGAAGATAGATTGTAGCCCCAGAAAACATCCATAGAATTGCACCCACTGTCAAAAAGGCTTTAAGTCGATATCCAGTCCATTTTAACTCCTGCAAAAATATGGAGGCCATGAAGCTGCAAATGTAGATAATAGTAGGCACCACAGCCTTAGAGGACTCATGCATATGTAGATCATCTATAAGGTAAAAAGCAAGCAGAGCCTGTGAAACATTTGTTATAACTCGAGCAAGCATATAAACCAAAGAAACCTGATAATATAAAACCTTTTTGAACCAGTAAAACCATGAAATCCTTTTCCAACTTTTTGGTTCTTTGTGATGTTGCAACCTCGGCTCTTTAACCCCAACATGAAATATGATCACAAAAAGGCTGCCAATAATGATTGATAAAACTGCAATCCAGCGATACTGTTTCTCAATGCCAACAGAATCATTGCCTGATATAAATTTGAACATGATGAATGCAATTGCAAAAAATAAAAGGTTTGCAACCCTGGTAAAAGCATTACGACAACTGCTGAGAGCCACCCTAATAGTAGAATTTGCTGTGATGCACCATTGCCATGTGAGAGTAGCAGCCCATAGCAAGGTACCAAAACTGCAAAACTATTCTCTGACTCATTTTCACTGGAAAAATCAGGGGCATGGGGTTCAAACCATCTAATCGACCAATCGGAGTCATCAGACTCTGAGCCTGAAATGTACCCCCCATCAGAGGGCACCAATACGACATCATATTCCCGGTCCATCCTACGTTTAGTTCGACTGTGGTATTTCCACCTCACTCTTCTTGGAGGAATCCGAGCTTCCTACATTGATGGGAATCTTAGTATATCTGCTTCTCTCATACCAATGGTGGAATTCTGTGAAGAAGAAGATGGCATAGGTGGGGATGATGTAGAAGAAGATGAAGAAGAGGCCGCTTCTTGGACCCTTTGACCCCAGAGCCAGTGAGGTATATGTGTAAAAGCCATGGCCATTCTGTGGGCTATTTTTAGGGACCGTGGAATGCATTTTGGCTTTTAGTTTTATGCAGAAAACAAGATTAGGTGAGGCTTTCTAAGGCTGACAGTAAGCAACCAAAGGGCTGTGACAGGTGGGGGCCAATTATGGGGCAGAGGATTTGAACTAATAAATTTCAGAGAAAATACCAACCTTTTCGTTCTGGGTTTGGGATAGTTTGAGAATATTAATGTGAAATTACAGCTAGTTCCTCCCAATCAAAGCTGCAAGCCAATAACAAAATTGTCGTCAAGAGGCCTATCCAGACTCGCGCTCAGAACTTCTCTAATCACATTAAAAAACCTGACAAAACTTCCCTGCCGCGCTTCTAGAAGTTGGCCCAGAAAACATCAACATGTGGTCCCTGTTCAAATGCCAAATCTCTCTAATAAGCCAGTGAATTTGTTGATCTTATCCGACACATCATCTCATCCATCCTGATAAGATATTTTTGAGTTTTGGCACTTGTTTAAGTAGAGGTAGCGTAAATAATTTCTCACGTGGCCCACTTTGAGTTATGTCGTTCAGGAGAAATTGGACCAGTGATTTGAAGAAACTATATCTACCTTCTCGGTCTAAAAACAAAGCAATAAACATCCCAACTTTTGACAAATTTTAAAAAATTGATGCCCAGAATTTAAAATTTTTCCTGAAGTGATAACAAAACCTATGATAGAGATGACTGCCATCCTAAGAGGAGTTTTGAAATAAGAAACAACAGTTATTTTCAAGCAATGCATGGTATGGTTCACATCTCAGAATGCAACTTTTCATTTCTAGAAAGTTTCGGGATGTTCCAGGGAGTCAACGCACTTCAACATCCATTGATGGTTATGTTAGGACCTCACAACTCTAGTATGCCCCTCGAACCAAATCAATTCTGGTTTCTCACCCACAATTTGTCTATCTATATGGCTGCACTCAACGTGGACCCACGTGTAAATAATTTTTACTATTCCAGGTGTGATATTTCAAAATTTCAAATTTTCACAAATGATTGAATCAACGATTCTGTTACAGCATGTCTGTCTTCATGCACCTCTATTACATCCAATTCAAGTTGGGAGTGTCCGTCCCTCATGAAATCATGGAACAATGAAGTTGATCATGTCAAACACTATATTTTTCCAAAATCATACTTATCAGATGTTCTCTATCATGATCAACTAATTTGTCTTCTTACGAATTTTTCGCATCAAATCTACCTGCTCATCACACCAACAATCTCTCTATGTGATGATGGGCACACAACCTATCACATAAATCAAGTTACTCTAATTTCATCACACCCCAACTAGCTTCACACATTCATAGCGTTGGCATCCTTTCTACATTTCTATGATGACCATGATGATCTCGTAACTTTTCACGAGTTGCAGGTGGGCGTTCTATCATATCTGGCACACAATGAACCTAGTTCCCTCATTCAGAGTGTTTGCATGATTGTTCATAAATATTCTTTGTTCATGTCAAAATGGGAAGTTGGCATCTCGACCAACTCATCTAATTTTTCTTCTATCTTGGGTGGCTGTCATGCAGCTTATTATTTCCCCAACATTACATCCAATGATAGTCACTTCGCACACTATGATCTTCATTGTGTAAGATCTTTCTCCTTATACTTCTATCAAGAAGGCGAGGCACTTCAATTTTTACTGATGGCTATGGCAGGTGCTCACTATCTTGACATGACCAATGAGAATGATCAAATATACCCATATGTACCAGATTCTCATCGTGATCCCCTATCTCGAATGAGGAATCCATATTTTCAAATATTATGGGTCTTCCAAAATAGCCATCATGAATTGTTTTACCCAATCGTTGAATGACTGGAACAATATTACTTGGTAAGTCTTGTTGTAGGTAACAAGCTTCAGTGCTTCCTTTTACTTGCTAAGAAACTCGGTGCATAAGAACACACACATGCAATAGGCCTCCGAGGTTTGTTGAAAAAAGATAGTCACTGAAGAGGTCAAGTATGCCTACGGTGGCTTCACCAGAACTTTCATTTCATGTAACCCCAATCGTTTAGTGTAGGAGTAGGAGTAGTGTTTGCTTTCTTACTTGTCTTTGCCTTCTAGTTTCCATGTTTGTTTGCATGCTGAATTGGTTTCGTTTGTTTTCTTGCTTGTTGTCCTTTCACTTACTATGTTTCCTTCTCTTTGTTTTGTTTACTTAATACCATGCTATTTTTGGGTTTTGTCAATAAGTGTTGCCCTATACTGAATTCTGTGTTAGAAAATTATATATTACAGAGCAATGGAACACATAAAAATATTGCAAAAATATAAAAATATAAAACAAGAGAGACACAAATATACGTGGTTCAGCTCAGTTGGGCTACGTCTATGGAGAAACAACCAGTCCTTCCTTTTATATTATCCAGCAAAATATAGAAATACAACCTACATCAGATCTGATGTAATTCCCTCTTCGATCTCACAAAATATACTCTCTCTTTCTCACTGAGAATACACATCTACATAACCGCAATACAATTCCCTCATATATAGTGAGGGGTTTCTTTCTTCGGAAAAAGCCCTAAATTAAACATATCTTCTACAATTAGATTTCTTCCTAATTGATGACCCAAATTGACTACAAAATTACAATGTTTTACAAGGAAACTTTATAAGGTCGTTGCTCCACTTAGACCCCACTGGTGGCATGCAAAAATGGGCAGCATTGCCTCCCCATTATGAACTGGGGTTCAATGTGGTGATACCTTTGAATAAAGAAGATAGTCGGGCTCCACACCCAAAAATATCCCACTTGGAGAGGGATTATAACAACTCCACCACTACTTCATTTTCAGGACAATGACTCCACTTTGGACTTGGTTGTTTCTCATCTTCATCATCATACTTGAAGACAAATTGAAATCGAGAAGAATCTAAGTTTCTTTTTGGTTACAACTTTTGTTAACATATCTGCAGGATTTTGGCTAGTTTGTATCTTTTCCAGCTTCAACTGTCCATCTTCCAACACTGACCATACGAAATGGTACTTTATATGTATATGTTTAGTCTTGGAATGAAATGCAGAGTTCTTTTCAAGATGTATGGCACTCTGGTTTTCACTGTATAACCTGCCCAACTCTTACTTCTTACCCAATTCATCCAGAAGCCTTTGTAACCAAATCATTTATTTACTAGATTTTGTAATAGAAACATACTCTGCTTCTGTCATTCAGAGTGAAACAAAACTTTGCAATTCTGAAACCCATCTAACAGTTCTTACACCTACAGTAAACACATACTCTGTGGTTCTCCTCCTATTATCTCTATCACCCACTATATCTGTATCAACATGTCCCTGTAGAGAAATGTTTGAACCGCCAAAGCATAATGCTTGATTTGTGGTACCGGTACCTCTCAAATACCTGAGAATCCACTTCACTACCATCTAATTTTCTTTTTCGAGATTGTTCATGTAACTGCTTACAACTCCCATTGAGTGTGAAATATCAGGCCTTGTACATACCATTGCATACATTAATATTCCAACTGCTGATGCATATGGAGCTTTAGACATATAATCCATTTCTTCTTAACTCGTGGGACATACCTCCTTACCTAGTTTGAAATGGCTAGTCAAAGGTATACTAACTGGTTTTTCACTCTGCATATTAAATTTTTTCAACACCCTTTGTATGTACTCACTCTAAGACAATGTTAATTGTGATTCTTCCTATCTCTAGTTATTCTCATACCAAGGATTTGTTTTGCAACACCCAAATCTGTCATTGCAAATGAGTTTTCCAGTTTTATTTTGAGCACATTTATTTCCTGAATGTTAGAACTTGCAACAAGCATGTCATCTACATACAATAACAATATAATATAGTTTACATCATTTTTCCTTTCGAGATAAACACAATGATCAGAGTGACATCTAGTATAACCTTGTTTAGATATAAACCTATCAAATTTTATATACCACTGCCTTGGATCCTATTTTAAGACATACAAGCTCATTTTCAACCTACACACTAGTTTCTCCTTCCCTTTTACCTCATATCCTTGTGGTTGTTTATATATATATATATATATATATATATATATATATATATTATATATTATATATATATATATATATATATATATATATATATATATCTTCCTCTAAATCCCCATGGAGAAAGATTGTCTTTACATCTAACTGCTCAAGATGCAAATCTTCAACTGCTACTAGGCTTAAAATAGTTCTGATTGAAGTCATTTTAACAACAAGAGAAAATATCTCATCAAAGTCTATACCCTTTTTCAGCAAACCCCTTCACCACAAGTTTAGATTTATACCTTTTTCTACCTCCATCTTCTTCCTTCAACTTGTAAACCCATTTATTCTACAATGTTGTTTTACCTGTAGGAAACTCACTAAGTCCCAAATCTGGTTATGTACTAAGGATTCCATATCTTCTTTCATGGCTTAATCCCACTTTTTCTTGGTTTCTACCTGCACTACTTCTTCATAACATTCTGTTTCACTAGAATTAGTCAACAATTCATAATATATTGAAGGAGAGTATTGTTGAGGGGGTCTACTTATCCTGGTAGATCTTCTAATACCACTTTTAGGTGTTTGAGGTGCTTTTTTTTATTGTTGTTTTCGTTGTTGTTGTTGTTTTTCTGGCTGTTGATCATTATGATTTTCAGGCACCTTCACTTTGTTTTCTTTTTCCTGTATTTTTTCCTGCATCTGGTCCTTATACAAAACCTTTTCATTGAATATGACATCTCTGCTCCTAATAATTTTGTCATTTTCATAATTCTAAAAGAGATAACCAAAATCATTAACACCATATCCAATAAGGTTACATTTCGTTGATTTTTCCTCGAGCTTTCTTCTATTTTCATTATTAATGTGGACAAAGGCTTCACAACCAAAAGTCTTTAAAAATGAGTAGTTTTCCTTTTTACCTGTCCATGCCTCCTCTGGAATAACACCATCTAAGAAACTTGAAGGCCCTTTGTTTATTAGATAAACAACAATATCTACAACTTCTGCCCAAAATTGTAAAGTCAATCCTGCATGTAATCTCATTCACCTTGCACACTCCATGATTGTCTTGTTCATCCTTTCTGACACACCATTTTCTTGTGGTGTTCCTGGAACTGTCTTCTCTCTCTAAATTCCATCGTCTAAACAATACGTATCAAAATCTTTGTTGCAATATTCACCACCATTTTCTGATCTAAGACACTTCAACCTTTTTTCCTATCTCATTTTCAACCAAAGCTTTCCATTTCTTGAAAGTATCAAATACATCAGATTTATTTTGAATACAATAAATCGATTTTTTTTTGTTGCATCATAATAAAAGTAACATAATAATGAGAGCCACTAAGAGATGATACCTGAGTAGGTCCCCATACATTTGTATGGACAAGCTCTAATTTTTCTCTCTTCTTTTCTTTCCCAAATCTGTGGAATCTGACTCTCTTTTGTTTTCCATAAACACAATTCTCACAGAATTCCAAATAAACATGCTTCAAACCTAGAAACGAATTTGTTGAGTGAAGAATCTGCATCCCCTTCTCACTCACGTGCCTGAGGCTATGAAGCCACAATGTTGTATTTGCTCCTATAGAGGTTAAAGCATTAACATAATTAGAAAGTCCATTGCATAAATACAATGTACCAACCTTTTCTCTATTTGCTATTACTAGTGCTCCTTTAGTGACCTTTCAGGTTTTATCTGTAAAAGTAGTTACAAAACCTTCACCTCCTAACTGCCCTGTTGAAATTAGATTTTTCTTTAGATCTAGAACATGCCTTACCTCCTTCAACAACCATTGATTTCCATTCTGTTGTTTTATGAAAATTGTACCCATTCTAATAATTTTATAGGGTTTATCATCACCCAATCGAACCTGTCCAAAATCGCCTTGAACATAATCATGAAGATGTTTATTATCGGGTGTTTCATGGAATGAGGTCCTTGAATCTACCACCCAAGCATCAATAGTATTTTCTAATGAAAGAATCAAAGCATCTTGCAACACATCACCTGTCACATTCGCTTCATGATTGTTTTCTTGCTACGCGTCTCCTTCTTTTCCCTACCAAGACTGCAATATTTCTTCAGGTGTCCTTTCTTCCCACATTTCCAGCACACTATCCCCGAACTGGACTTGGATCTTCCTTTCCTTGAATTACTGCGATATCCTGGGCTCTTTCCTCTTTCAATGTTTCTTCCCCTAGTCTTTGGAGTCAAATCATTACTTGATGTCACACCAGATCTTTTCCGTTGCATTTCCTTTCTAAGGATTACACTGACAACATCATCAAACTTTAAAGTACTAGATCTAGAGATAGAGTTACTAATGGTGATAACTAAAACATTCCAACTTTTTGGTGATGAGCATAGAAATAAGAAAGCCCTAACTTCATCATCAAAAGTTACCCCTACAGAACCTAACTGACTAGTAACTATATTAAATTCATTTAAATGATCAACAACAGATCCACCTTCTGACATATTCATATTAAATAAGAGCTTCATTATAAATACCTTATATGAGGCTGAGGATTTTTCATATAGTTTGGCCAGTGCCAACATTAAACCCTTTGCTATTGTTTCCTTTGAAATATTAAAGGCTATTGACACCGCTAGGCACAATTGTATTGTTCCAAGTGCCTTTCTATTGAGGATATCTGATTTTGTATATGTCATACTTGTTGGCTTCTTTGTCTTTCTGCTCAATGGTAGGTACAGATCTTTCTAATACAGATAATTTTCCATCTGCATCTTCCACAGTTGGTAGTTTTGGCCATTAAATTTGTTACCCTAAACCTACCATCTTCCCCCATTGCTCCCACTTGAACTAGGAACCCTTCTCTCCTATGAGTTTATCAACCAAATAGACCTTTGGCTCTAATACCAGTTGTTAGAAAATTATATATTACAAAGTAATGGAACACATAAAAATATTGCAGAAATATCAACATAGAAAACACATAAAACAAGAGAGACACAAATGTACATGGCTCATCCAATTTGGGATACGTCCATAAAGAAACAACTAGTCCTTCCTTTTATATTATCCAACAAAATGAAGAGATACAACCTATAGCAGATCCATTGTAATTCCCTCTTGACTCTCACACAATATTCTCTCTCATTCTCGCTGAGAATACACATTTACATAACCACAATACAATTCCCTCATATATAGCGAGGGGTTTCCTTCTAGGGATAAAAAACCTAAATTAAACATAACTTCTACCTTCATATTTCCACCTAATGAACAACCCAAATTGGCTACAAAATTACAACATTTTACAAGGAAATTTTACATCTCTTTTTAGCTTCGGGGGCCTTGCACCTGATCCCCCACCAGAGGGGGGCTCTAAAGAATTGTCGTCACTCCCCGTTGGAGGTGTGAAACTAAGGGTGATGTTGCTATCCCATTATGAACTTGGGTCCAATGCAGCAATACCTTTGAATAAAGAGGATAACAGGTTCCACACCCAACATTCTGGCTTTTGAATGTGTATGTGGCTGAGATATAAAGAGTCTTATGACACTACAACACGGCGCCTCCTGTGTCCATCTTCTCTGTGCTTGGTTATAACCTTTAGCCGATGAATTCTTGATGGAAAATATGAGCCATATGCAAGGGAAGCTTGGGTCCAACCATGAACCCGTGTCCACACTGGGAAACCCCATGCCTATACTTAGCCTTCTGCTCTGTGTGTCAAGCTCATCCAACTAGTAGAAACGAAGAAGGGGAAAATCTAAATGAGGAAACCTATGTCAAAGATCTTATGTACTTCTCTAAAGGAACAACCTCTTCTTCTCTCAATAAGTAGGAATCCCTCTTCTGTGCCAAAAATAAATAAGTGCATATGCATAGTCCTCTTTAAAATAAAAAAAGACCAAGGAAAAAGAAGAGAAAGGCTTACTGCACAGAGAGGTGAAGCATGCAACTCCACCGAGGTACTGACCAAGCTCCCTGGAAGTGGAGAAATGCATGTATCCCTCCGTGACTTTGGCGGGGTACTGTCCAGGCTTGCTAGAAGTGAAGAAACATCAGAGGTGAAAACTTTTACTCTGAAAAATTTTAATTCCCAAGCCAGACTACCCTTCTCGATTTTGAAACATAGTCATCAAGTTGAAACTTTTTGTTGTGTTTGACTGAGTTGGAGAAAGGCAAACCATGTCTGTCCATGGGGTAAGTGGGGAAGCTGAAGTATCCTGTACAAGGATTCAATACTCCCTAAATGACAAAGGACCTATGCTATCAATGAACCAAAATAGATAAGTTGGAGTTCAACCAGTGTGTCGCCAAGTGTTGTAGCGGCTGCAACACCCTCCAAAATTTTGGCTTACATCCAATTTTGGAGTCTCACTCAGGTTTTAAATTGATATTTGCAAGCCTTCGAGCTCAACCCATGAGCTCTTGTTGACTTTTTGCACCCTACTTGCTTGACCATTCAATAGACATCTCTTTGCATGTTGGTCACAATGTCAGGCTTGCAGCCATGTTATGGTCATGCACAAGGTGTTGATTCATGTGTATAAGTTGTTTTCACTATGTAAACATCCATCACTCACACATGACTTTGTATGCACTTTCACGCAATCATCATCGTGTTCATTCAATGATCTATCACAACTGTCAAACTTATCACTTGCACCGTCGGTTAGTCATGTTGAGTATATGTTGTCTTGATGGTTTGAGGCATCTTGTCAACAAGCTATGTAGAGTGTGTGTTTGCAAGGTCTTGTATGCACAAGTTTACTAACTCAAACACTTAGCAATTTTGCTGAAGTTTTGACGATCGAATCACCCTCTGACAATTAGACATCCACCCAAAATCGACTCGACCGACTATCACCTAGAAGAGTGCAGAAGTGCCCAACAAGCCCTTTCAATCTGCGCTACCCGCAAAGCTAGTCAACCAACCCCCCTGTTGGTCAACTGAAGAGTTTGACTAGGTAATGACCTCGGGACTCACTCCCCTTAAAAATTTCTTAAAAGCTACAGACCTTGCCCACTTTGCTGACTGAGTAAATTATGCAGATAGGCCAGATACACACCCAATGTCCATCCTTGTCTCCCTAAAAAATTGTGCATTTTTTCTAGCCAAGCACTGTTATAGACATATTTGGGCACTGCAACCCCAATCTTATATTTCGATAAAACAAGGACTCTTTAACCCCTAAAAGTGTTTTTTCATACCCTAAATGATCATGGTCAACGGATTACATCATTCCCCAGAAGTTCCACCTTAAAATCCACTCAAAACTGGCCAAAACTGGGCCATACTGACTGCTCCACTGTTAGGTTGCGATGCATACTGACTCTTACACTAGCCAGGTGTGAAGCATACTGAAGAGGCCTTCTATGGGGTGTGATGAGCGAGAATGGACAAATGTCTAAGATAGTTTACTAAGTGGATACTCATGGAATTTTCTAGAAACTTCTCCTATGGCACTTGCCTCTCTGAATTCACCCAAGGATGAGTAAGAGATTCAAGAAATCTCCAAGTGGAACCAAGAACAAATGACACTAATCAAAAACCCAGAGATGACTCACACCCTTGCAGAAATTTGTAAATGGATCCCTCATTTGAGAGATCTGGAGGCTAGAATTTTGTAATTTGTAAGGAAGTGTTGATAGTTTGTCTTTGAGAAGGAACATTGTATGGTTGGGTGATCTTGCTTTTCATGAGGTGAAGAGGGCTTTGATGCTGGGAGGATGATGCTGGATCAGACAGCTAGGTTGTAATTCTCCCTTCTATTTTAATAAAGTTCTTTGAGTTTTCCTCCATACAATCATGTATTTGTGAATGTTGTTATTTTTAAATGCCATTGTATGTTCATTATATTTCTAATTCTGCAATGCTTATGATATAATAGATCGAGATGCTTTGATGATGTTTTGTTACTTTATCTCTAGAGGTATTCTCTAAGTAGGATAAGTAGGAAAGGAGTTGTAAGCTCTGTTAAGGGGGAGAGAATTCAAGCAAGGAGTAAAGAAGAAGATTTAGGTTGGTTCCTTTGCCTCTCCCTTATCTATCATACATAGAGGAAATTCCAAATTGCTTTGATTGTTTGTTTCTAGGATAGCTGCCAATCTTAGAGGGCTAGTAGATTGAAAAGGCACTAGTTTTCACGGAAACAAAATGATGACCATAATGGGGAGTGAATAGTTTGTTTTTTTTTTTGTTGTTGTTTTCTTTATAAACTATAGACGAAGCCTGAAGTTAGCCAGATAGCCTTCGAATTGCTCTTGCTCTGCAATTGCAAAGTAGATGAATGTTGCTTTAGTCAATCTCCAGTTTAGTTTATGAATTGAACATCTAACTTACAATCATTATAGATGCGCTTTTGGTAGCTCATCCACCTCTCAAAAGCATACCCCTATACCTTTCTCTTTGCTGTCCATCGTAGCTCAACTTAACTCACTGAATTCAGCTGCAAATTTGAGCCAAAACCCATCTCAGTTGTGCTCCCTGGCCCATCACACTATTTTTCACTAGAAGCTAGTATGCATCGCACTTCTTGAGTGTAGCAGGTGTTATGCATCCCTGTTTCTGTGAAGCACAGGTGCGATGACTGAGTAATCCTATTTCTCTCCTTGAAATTTGGGGTTTTCTATCTTTATTTTTAGCTCTGTTTAGTTGTTTTTGCTGCTTATGAATAGTATCTCATTGTTGAAGCCTACTTGCATTACATTGTTCAGCCTCCATTGATAAGGATTAGTAAATGTTTTTTATGTATTTTTCCATCATTTACAATCTTTTGTTGAAAATTTACTTAAATTGATCTGTCCTTTTGGTGCAAAAAGTGTCGTAACTGTCATTTTTGTGTCAAAAAGAGAAGTGTCGTTGAGTCTTCCTTCTCTAGGTAGTCAATTGAACTTTTTGATTTGTATTTGATTTGATTGGTTGGTATTTGAAGTGTCGAAAGCATTTTCTATTCAAAATTGAAAAGTGTCATTTAGTTTTCCTTTCCATTTTGAAAAGAAATTGTCAAAATGTCGCTTTGAGTGAAATGCTTCAGATCTATACTTAGTTCTCTTTTTTGGCATTCCTCACATTAAGGGAACAAAAAAAAAAGACATGCATTTGCATTTACATTTAGACTATGTGTGAAAGATGATTTAGGAAAATTGCGTTTAGTGTGTGCTCTCTGCTCTTTGTTTGAAAGAACCATAATCTTCATTCCTTAGTAGCTAGGATTTTCATTACTAAAAATAAACAACGATTGTTTATCATTGTAGATTGCATTTAGAACTTTTACATCTACATCACGTGGTGAACCATTGAAATGCAAACTTCTAAGCAATATCAACTCTAAAATAAATTTCAATGAACTTAACAATGCTTTGGAACCTAACGCAACACATTTATAGGTCTGGGTTAGAGACGTGTTTTGACGTCGTAAAATATAGTAACTATCATTTTCATTGAAGGTTGGGTGATTTGTCCTCTTTGATACGACAAGTGCTAGCATGGACTTGTGATCCCCGTATCATCAAGTATATATTGGAAGACCACAATAGGCTAATATCCTTTATGCATAGGAAGCTGTGTCTGCCGCCCTATCGATCGCAATGCACTGAACACAACATTTGGGAAGATTAAATGTCATACGTAAGAGATAATGGAGTCCACCAATCAAGGAATCCCTCTTGAGGGGAATCCTAGTCCATATTCTTCTTGGGGAAATATTGGTGCTCCATATATGGCCACTTGTCCCTTCCAAGAATCACAATTTTCTTGCCAGTATGGCTTTTCGCAACCTTTGTCATTCAAAATACTATGATTCCTTAGCAATTGACTCAACAACCAGTTAATACTGAAGTTGACCCTTCACCTTCTTCTTCGTTTGTTTCTCCCTATCCTCCTTCCTTTTCTCTTGGTGAAAGTAGTGATGCTAGTAACTGGGCGACTGAGAAGAAGAAGAAAGCGAACGAGAAGAAGAAGAAATCAGTTAAGCAAGGGGGCAACCATGCAACATCTAGCGAAAATCCACACACTGAAATTTCCAAACCTAGACATCCATGCATAATTTTCATAGGAGACCATTTTCATCGAGAATGTCCATGCATTCCTCGGATCTTGAGAGAATGGTCCCCCCATTTGCACCATCTGGTGTCATCAACCTCTGGTGATCATATTGACAACACACCATCAACTACTAATAGTGAAGTTCACAGACAGAAAGGAAAGGTCAAAACTCCATGTAGGCTATGTGAAGGGGACCATACCCTTCCCCATTGTCCTTTTTTGGATGAGGCCAAGATAATCTTGCATAACCGTCCTGCTTCACCACAACAACTTCCAACTGGATACAAGAAACTCTCACCAAGTCCTTTACTAATTGAAAATTTGACTAACATAACTCAATCATCAGTCGAAACACCTATTGTTGAGAGTGAATCTTCTGAGTCCATACCAGACCAAAGTTAGTAGGTCGAGATGGTAGCCAACCTAGTTTTACCTTTAAAAGGTCCACCTTCAGATGATACCATTCCCAAAGAGAATGAGAACAATACCATTCGAATTCTTTTTGTTACTTCAAAGCCTAATGAACTTGGGGGAAATCCACCCACTCCTTCACAACACGAAGAGAATCCCCTAGCTCCCACGACTCAAGAGGTTAATTAAACCGTTTATTTGGTACCCCCTCCAAGTAGTCTACTCACTTCCTTTGATTGGAATCGACTAGCAAGATCCTGCCTTCCTTCTTACATACTATTCCAAATCATAACACAAGTTTACAAAATGATTGTGTCTAGAACTATCATAGATGAAGGGGCATCAGTGAGTATCCTTTCCTCAACTACTTGGAAAGCACTTGGTTCACCATCGCTTATGCTTGTTACTCAGAATTTGTCGAGCTTTAACAAAGGAACAAGTAGACCGTTAGGGATCCTTCCTAAGTTACCAATAACTTTGAGAAGGAAAATCATTCACTTGAATGTGATGGTAGTCCAGGGACCATTAGATTACAATCTACTCCTTGGGTGTGACTATGTTTACAACATGGAAGCTATTGTCTCAACACTCTTTTGAGTGATGTGTTTCCCACATGAAGGAAAAATTGTCACTGTTGACCATCTTTCATTTCCCAGTTCAAGCACAGCTTCGATACAAACATCATCCCTAAATGGTCCTTTTGCATTGATAATGTCTCTTCAAACTTCATTCCATCCACCTAAATACTATAAATAGTCTGGTGAATGTAATGAAGATTAGGGGGCATGCACCTTGCTCTTCTTAGGCAGTTGAACCCAGCTAAAAAGATAGGTTTCCCTATAGGTTATGTGATTGGAAGTGTTATCTCACACCATTCGCCTTTGTCTACTTGATAGACAAAGCCAAAGAAGTTTTTTCGGCTCCACCAACAAAAACAATCCTGCTTAACTGCAGTGATTTCCATATGGTTACCTAGAGACTCTCCTTTTCTCGATGTCTGGGGGCATGCAAACCTTTCTATGCAAGCAAAAAATGAAATATTTCATTTTTTAGCTTTTTAGCTTTTTAGCTTTTAGCTTTTTAGATTTTTTAATTTGTCAACTTCTTAGGTTAGTGTTATAGACATTTTTGGGCACTTCAACCCCAATCATAAATTTCCATAAACTGAGGGCTCCTAAGTCCCTAAAAGTGTTGCTTCACTGCCTAAAGGAACAAGGTCAGCTGATTACATCATCTGCCAAAAGTTCTCCATTGAAAACTACTCATAAATGGTCAAAACTGGACCATACTGAAAGCTCAGTGCAGAGGGTGCGATGCATATCACCTTCCCAGTGTACAAGGTGCAATGCATACTGAATTTCTCCTCTGTAGGGTGCGATGGTCGGGAATGGACAAATGGCAGGGACAAAATACAAGGTGGAAGATCATGGAATCTTCTAGAAGCTTCCCCTCTGACACTTGCCTCTCTGTTTTTGACCAGGGATGAGTAAGAGATCATCATTCTCCAAGTGGAAGCAGGAACTATTAGAGAGAGGAACACTAATCAAGATCCCAGAAGATGACTCACCTCTCTGTAATCATCTATATATGGATCCCTCATCACAGAGATCCATAGGCTGGAATTTTGTATCTTATAGAGAAGTGTTGTTGGTTTTCCAGTGTACATTCATAGTGTTGGGTGATCTAAGCTTTGCTTGAGGTGAAGAAGGGCTTCCTGGCTGGAGGATGATGTTAGGTCAGAGCATATGGTTGTAATCCTCTTGCTACTTTTCATCTTAATAAAGCTATTCTTGTTTTCTTCCATATTCTTGTGTACTTGTTTATATATGCATTTATATGGTTAGCACACATCTGATCCTGTGTTATTTATGAATATAGATCTTTGTTTCTTCGATAGTAGTATGTTGCTATGATTCCACAGGTTCTTTTTGAAGCTGGGCAGATGAAGAATAAGCAGCGAAGCTCTATCAAGAAGGAGAGGAAATCAAGTGCAAGACTCAGGTTGGTCTTCTTGGTTCTCCTCTTGTCTATTTTCATAAAAGAAAACAATAATAGACTTTAATTGTTTGTTTCTAAGATAGCCACCCATATTAGTGGGAATAGCAGCATCCGAGTGGACACTATTCCCGGTAACAGAGGGGAAACCGCTTTATCGGGCGATTAACCCCCATGCTTATTATCTACCCGAAATCACAGTGAACCATCGGATCTATTAAGGATAGATCTATGGTGGAGGTTATAACACAAGTTGTTTGATCGCTGATTGGAGTTTGAATGGAGAGTGCAATAGAAAGGCGATTTATGACTGCGGACCTGATGACAATTATGAATGCGAGTTTATAATGTTTGAAGTCTGGCCTATGTGTTTCGGTCGGGTTATTGCTTTATATTCCGATATAATTGATTTCCGCGTTTAAAGGTAAGTTTATGTGATAAATGCTATGTAACCAATGTTTAAAGAGAGAAGGTTACATACATGTGGTTAAAGGGTTAGCGAAAGCTTAAACTAAGGTTTATGGGAGTGAATGAGTCCCGATAGAAGGGTTTAATGAAAGGCTTTAATAAAATCATAAATGAAGGCTTGAGGGTTGATTAAAATCCTGATAAGTGGATATTACCTCAGGGTTAGGCTATGTTTGGTTTTAACAATTATTCCGCAGAGATTAAGAAAAGGGTCCTTAACCATTGATGGTTGAGATTTTGACTTGTTAGAGAGTTAAAATTCCTAGGACAAATGTATTTATGCATTGTGGATGCATACTGTGGGTGTAAGCGGGGATAACTCTGCATCATTTGTGGTATCAGAGCAAGAATTATAATTGAAACAATTGGTGTTAAAATAGAAAAAAGAAATTCTATGTGAATAAATTGAGAACAAATTTATGTTTTAAGATGTTTATGTAGGCAAGGAAGGATCAGATTCCAATCTGACAGAAAGTAGGCACACAGAGGTGATGTGTAGCAGAACTTGCAGATGTAAGAAATAGAGGACAATCCATTCAAGGTACAGGTGGAATGGTGAAACAAGATCATGCTGAGATCTTGAAGGTGAGGTGATGTGTTCTTTTTTGATTTGAGAATGTGTGTTTATACATTAATATGCAAGTGACAACAAAAGAAGGTGAGAAGGTTGCAACATCTAGAGCAAGCAGTGCTTGAATTGGTTCTAGAGGAAAGAACTAGAGAAATGCTAAGAGATTGAGCTCAAAGAAGGGAAGCTTAGTGAGGCATATGTAGCAAGGAGGAGACTTCTTACTACAGGGGTAGTGTCGCAGCTCACAAAGGCAATTCCCCAAAGGATGTGGGTAGAATTGCTAAGGGATGAAGAAGCTGGTAAGACTTTCTATGTGAAAGAAGAAGTAGTCAGAACCAAGTATTTCATGGTGATTGAAATACAAGAGGACAATTGTGTTCCTAGGAGATGTAGAAGAATTGAAGCCTAGAGGGGGTAGAGAAAAGTGCTCAAAGGAGGTTCCAAAGATAGAGAACCAAGTGCTTACCAAAAGACCAAGTACAGAGGAAAGCTTGGTGAGGTAAGTTGCAACAAGGAGGACTTCTTGTTGCAGAGGCTTTAATGCAACTCATAGTGAGTGAGTGAGGAGCTCATGAAGATAGAGAAGAAGAAGGTGGCTACTAATAGTCATAGCAGAGGTTCTGAGGAAGACCACAACAAAAGAAAGATGAAGGAAGGGAATGCCAAGGCAAATGGCAAGAGGATGAGTCAAGAGGAGCTTGACAAAGAGATTGCAGAGATGAAAGAAGAACTCAATGTATTGATGTTGATACTTGAGGAAAACAAAAGACTAGGTTGGGTCTTGAGGAAGAAGCCAACGAAGTGGTATAAGTTACAAGAAGGCTACAACAAAGGCAAGTAAGGTGGCTAAGGGAAAAACTCAAAGAAGCCGAGTTGGAAATAAAAATGGAAATGTCCATTTGTGAAGCAGAACAGGGTGAAGTTCTGAGAGAAGATGAAGACTTAGAGATTGAAACTTCAAGTGAGGCCAAAGGGTCACATGGTTTTAAATCTGACAATTTGTGTATGGTTGCAGGTGAAACATGTAAAGAAGGACAATCTGTTGATATTGTCATAAAGGAGGAAGAAGATAAGAAAAATCTAAATTATGTTCTGGAAGAAGATGAGATAGATAGGTCTCATATACAACTGGGGAAATATATCAAGCAACCAAGTGAAGGGCTTGAGGAGATTGAAGAGGAGACCATCGAAGAATTTCTAAATCATATGAAGGATTTAGAACAACAACGAGATATGATGGCTGAAACATCAAGTGGGACCACACAGTCTTATGTTTTTAAGACTGATAGTTTGTCTGTGGATGCAGAACAAATGAAGGAGAATATTAATGCAGATGGTGAGACAAGGATAGCTCTTGGAGAAGATAAACAACAAGAGATTACAGGCAAACTTGAAGAAGAGACTATGTTAGTTGAAAACTTAGTAAAGGATCATTAGTTCACTATGATGATAGGCACAGTGGAAGTAGCCATGGAAATTGTTGAGACAGTCAGTAAGAAAGAAGGACATCTACTGAAAGATGTTAAGAAGGAAGAACCCTATGCAAAGGATTTAACCTTGGGAGAAGGAACACTAACAAAGGAGTGTTTTGTAGAGAATGAGCAATATTTTGAAACTGTCAGAAGTATGGAAGAGTATCTTTCATAAGATAAAAAATCTGAAGTAAAGGAGGATGGAGAATGTCTCTTAAATGAGAGAAATAGTGATTTATTGTAGCAGAAAGAACTTAATAATGCATTAACATTTAAACTGTGACAACACACGAAGAATTTCTTGTGGGAAAGAGAGATGAAGTTCAGTTTGAAGAACTGATATGTGAAACAACATTTGAAACTATTGAGCCTTGTAATTTTCAAACTGACAATTCGTTTATAAATGCAGGAATTATAAGTGATGATGAAGTACTTGCAAAGTGTCATAGAGAAATTGCATTATTGGAGTATTCGCTGGGAAATTCAGAGTATGATAGTGTGATTTCAGAGGAAGAATTTCACTACAGTGAACAAGGACAGAAAGACATCATTAGAGTAGATGGTGTGGAGGAGAGACTAGTTGATAGTCTCATGAATTCTTTTGAAAATTCAAAACAACATACTGATGTGCTGGCAGAGGAGAAAGGAACAGAGAAGCAAATTGAATTGTTGCCAAAGGAAGATAAGGCACATAAGCCTTATGTTTTTTATTTTAACAAGTCTTTTTTGAGTGCAGGTTTAGTTGTAGATGCTGGAGGAAATTTGGCACAGATGAACAGCCAAATAAAGATGAAAGAAGAATATTTTGTGGAAGAATTTAATCCATGGAACAGAGATGCTCAATTGCTGGAGAGAATGCTAGAGAGTCATGATTCAGTGTAGATAGAAATAATCATGAAAGAGGGTAAGGATGAAAGGGAGGTAGTAAGCATAGGAGTCAAAGCAAAAGTAGAAGAAAAAGTAAACCAGCAACTACAAAGTGGGAGTAACCTACAACAGTTTGAAGAGTTAGTCGACAATAGAAACAACTTGAAGAAAAGAGAAAGAGGAAGAAGTAAGAGATAGAATATGGACCAGTCCAAGGATGAACTGGAGACAAAGATTGAAGAATTATGGCAGTTGATGATGAAATAGTCCATGTGGAGGAAATTGATAGCAGCAGGAAACATGATCAATCAGAATTTGAACCTGATTGATAAGGAGAGGAAGATGAAACAAAAGACAACAGAAATACAACAGCAACAAAGGTGCAAGACATTTGGGCAGCTACAAACTAAAATTTGGGACCCTGGAGGTTTTTTATCAACACATGAAAACACATGATTAGGAGATCATGAATATTTTCTACTTTGGGAATCTGATGCAGGAGCATACAACCCAAGATAAAATCATTGTATTTTAGTAGATGTACGGGGTCATATATTTTAAGGAAGTTGGATTCCTAAGTGATGAATTAATGTAACATTTAGGATTTTGAGTGAGTAGGATAAGAATAATTAATTAGATGTTGTCAGGATGCTGTAAATGCTCTTGAATTAAGGAGAACATTAGTGTTTAATAATGACAAGAGAGTTAGAAGTCGATTATAACTCTTAAGGCAGTTTCATGATTCGAGGAACTAAAGACAGTTCTTAGGGATTAATTAGAGTTATAAGTGGACATAAAGGACATTTAGGAGTGAGTTCAGTAGATTAAGGGTTTGAACCAAAATTAGTTCAGCAGAACCTTTCTGGTATAAATGTAAGCCTATAGGCAGAGTGAAAGGGGAGGAGGCCACTGATATTGAAGATCAGGTCTGTGAGAGACAAAGAGTCTCGGATATGTAAAAAATTGTTAATATTTATATATATAGAGGTTTATTCCATAATTGTGTAAGTGTGTGGAACGCATATTGAATAATTGAATTATATGTGAATTTGTAGGTTCTGTAATAAGGGTTGCAGGCAGAATTCTGAAGGACACGCAAAGGATAAGAATGATTCAGAGGAATCACAAAAGGGATCTTTGAATCCAATTGAAGATCAGAGTGGAGCTCTGAAGAATTAGCGAAGTGAGAATTCGCAAAGGTTGAGCTCAGAGAAAAGGTTGAGCAGCGAAAGATCGGAAGCCGAAACCCTGAAGGAAAACCCAAAACCACAAGGAAAAACACTAAATGATGAATTGAAGTTAAATAAAAGGAACGAGCAGGAGAACTGAAGAGGTAGTGCATAGGAACCGTTAGATCTCAAAGGTCAACGGTCATCGCATGAAAGAGCGCGCGGAAGATAACTAGTGAAGAAGAAGTTTTTATATAGGAAAGTGGTCAGGCGGAAGAAGGACCGTAAGCAGTATTCTTCCGTTTGGCTCCGATTCCATTCATAACGCGACACATAGAAGGGTAGTGGAGAGGGAAAACTGCTTTATCGGGCAGTTAACCCCCATGCTTGTTATCTACCCGAAATTGAGGTGAACCATCAGATCTATTAAGGATAGATCTACGGTGGAGGTTATAACACAAGTTGTTTGATCGTTGATCGGAGTTTGAATGGAGAGTGCAATGGAAAGTCAATGGATGAGTGTGGACCTGACGACAATTATGAATGCGGGTTTATAATGTTTGAATTTTGGCCTATGTGTTTCGGTCGGGTTATTCCTTTATATTCCTATATAATTGAAGTTCCACATTTAAAGGTAAGTTTATGTGATAAATGTTATGTAACCAATGTTTAAAGAGAGAAGGTTACATATATGTGGTTAAAGGGTTTGCAAAAGCTTAAACTAAGGTTTATGGGAGTGAATGAGTCCCGGTAGAAGGGTTTAATGAAAGGCTTTAATAAAATCATAAATGAAGGCTTGAGGGTTGATTAAAATCCCGATAAGTGGATATTGCCCAAGGGTTAGGCTATGTTGGGTTTTAACAAATTACTCTACAGAGATTAAGAAAAGGGTCCTTAACCATTGATGGTTGAGATTTTGACTCGTTAGAGAGTTAAAATTCCTAGGACAAGTGTCTTTATGCATTGTGGATGCACATTGTGGGTGTAAGTGGGGATAAACCTGCGTCAATATGGGACTAGGAATTACTTTTGTAGCAGCTCACCCCTAGTTGGTGGTCTTGGTGTTTTCTTCATTGTTGCTTCCCTTGCTTTCACTAAAACATAAGCATCAAATCTGGGCTTATGTTAGTTGTAACTCACTCACCCATTATATGATCACTATACAATCGCTCATTATATGGATTGTAGTCAATGATTATGCTTGTGTATGCCACCATGAATATCCAGTGCATCTCTTAAGTTTGTAACATGCTTTCACTATTAGAGTTCTCTCATTGTTGCATTATTGGAAGTATGCATACACTTATATACTATAACCACACTTAGGCACCTACTAAACCCACCATACTTTATACTATGAGGAAAACACTACATAAAGAGAATTCAAACATTAGCCAGTGCTTAAAAAAATACCTCAGGCTGGAAAGAAAAGATATATACAAATAATTTATGAAATTAGGCACCCATGAGCATGTTCGGGAAAAAAATAGACATAAGCACCTCGGACACAATGCTAGTGATCGAGGTATGGAACAATATAATGTAATGACCAAGCATCATGGGGAATTCCTATTATTTCAAGTGCACCTATGTCATTACATGAAATATCTAGGAAACAAATTCATGAGAGCCTGGTCCCATCCAAGCATAATGTTTTTGAATTTGCCACCGAAACATACAGGAAAATTACTCACTAGTAGGGACTTGATATGAATAATACAACATTAAATTAATATTATGGGATCTCGCTTCCCACCTAGAGGCTGACATGGCATAACTCTAACTAGATTAAGGGTGAAGCTATAAGTTGACATATAACAATAATGATGAAGTATATTTACCAGTGCATTTCACCTTACACCTTACATATGATGCAATTACTTTGTAAAGCAAAGAATATTTAGGGATCTATTGGATTGAGGAGAGACTCAGGTATTGAGAGGGACCATACTCATTATATATTTTGTATCCTATAAGGATATTATTACTTAGAATGTAAAGGTCATGGAATGGGGGGTCAATATAAGTAGTTATCCTATAAAATATAGCAAGGTTGGTGCTTATCTTCACTAGACTTTAAGGATAGGCACTCAAGCCATGGACTTCACACACATAAATCACATACATAGGAATCACAAACCTCATAAGGTTAGATTGTTTTACATTAGATAAGCCAAGGTATAAGCACATCCAACAAACCAAAAGTTCTAATAACAACCAAGAATAGAGGAAGAAAATAGGGAGTAGAAGGATTTGTTGGTTACCCTCTCATGGAGTAGCTTAGAAAAAGTGGCTCATAAAGAAGCACAAGATCACTAGGGTATTTATAAAAAATCGATACATGTAGGGTAAAGGGAATCCACCATTATTGTTAAGTGAAATTACCATCATGTACTATATGTAAGGGAAACGACATGACCTCTTATGACTCCTATCTCATCTTAAATCCACTTCACTACATATAGGGTAAGACTTACTGATAAATAGACCTATACTTACTTAGATGGTGAGGAATGTATGAACTAAAAGTACCGAAGGTGTCATAGCTATATAAGCTATCCTACTCATTGACACCTTTCTATGCCATATACCGAAGCATCATTGAATGCCCATATCGATGTACCTCTATATCTTCCCTATATCTGCCTTATATTTTCTAGGGCTATTGATCAAGTTAAACAAATACCAAACACCTAAAGCAAACACCTACCCATCAGTACATATTTCCTAAGAAATTGAGAGCCATGACTACACGTGCCAACGAACAAGAGTAACATCCCTAGTAGCACCACTTACCATTGATGAATTTCTCAAGTGAAGTGAGTAAAACAATCCCACAGCAAGCGTCTCAAGGAAGGCAAGGGTCATGAAAGATAGTAGTGTGTATCTTTGTCCTATTGGAAGTAAACCCATTGGAATGTACTATATATCCCCAATATATGAGCAACACGACTATGGACAAGGCTCACAAAGGGGAACAAATTTCAAATATAGAACATCCATTCACTTGATTGGGAAGCACATTGGATACCCCAAGTAATAAGGCCCAAAACCAAAAGAAGATTGAACCTCAACTAGCTACTGTAGAAGCTAAACTAATCTCTAAGGAATAACCACATAATTATTGCAGATAAGGAGATAAGTCAATAAACATCAAGTAACTTTAATCAGTCACACTGCACATGAGATTTAGATCATGAAGTAAGTAATAGGAAGGGATAGATCACAATAAGAAGTAAGTAATCGAGTGCACTTGAAATCTTAATGGTACCATCTTAGTTATATAGGGTCATGAAAGATATTTGATAAGCCCCAATATTGCAACAAGAATCATGCAACTCCCGAGGCTGCCAACTTAAATTATCAACCCAGGGTCCGTACAAATGTAAGAGGGGCTGGCACTTTATGTGCAATAGACACCTTCCTATTCCTAGTTTGACTTGTTTTGATGCAAGTGAAAGAAGAGAGTGAAACAACTTCAATTGAACAAATTTCTAGGTAAGTCGCCAATCCTAAGTTGCAAAAGGTAAATAATAATAAGCAAATCTATTATACTTGGAAAGTAAATGGCAAGAAGGGAATTTATTCTATTTGTAAAAATGTAAAGCATAATGAAAAATAAGCAAATCTAATCTATCTTATTGGAAAGGAAATGACATTAAAGGAAACCTATTCTATTGTGCAGGAAAGGAAAGTCCTATATTACTTTTCCAAAAAGAAAATCACACTTTGCATAAAGTAAATTGTGGAAAGGAAATCTAGACTAATTGCAGAAATCAACATTCATGAAGCAAGAAATATAAGAGTTGAATGGAGACCTAACCAAGCCTAAGCTCAGCCAAAGTGGCCTCAAAGCATTCATAGGCTATAAATATACTTCTACCATGAATTTGGAATGAATCTAGGCAAGGAAGATCTTGAATTTTTTTTTCTACAAGATTGTTATTTCTCGAGTTAACTTGCCGAAGGCCCAATAAAATCAAATGAAAATGGGATGGGACAAATTATTTTATTAATTAGGATGTCCTAGGACTCCAATACAAGTGGAATCACTCAAAAATACCCATGTTAACATGTGCTAAAAAATAACATAAAATTACTATAAAAACCAAAAATTTCAGAGCAATGAACTGGTGAATTGATCTAAGTACCCAAATGCCTAAGCTAAAGAAGTGCAAATGCTATGGAGTAAATTTTATTATTGAGTTTATTTTTTTTAAGCTTCAATCCAAGTGGAATCAACTTTAAATAAACTCATTAACATGTGCTAAAAACTGGTAGAAAATTACTATTATTTTTCTACAGGATACTCCTAGAAATTCCAAATTTGTGAACTAGTAAACCAATCCAAGTAGCTCAATGGTGAATATGACTTTACAAGGATTTTTTAAAGATGCATAATTTTTGTGATTTCATAAATATCCTGTAAAACAACTCACTTCCATCATTTGACCAATATAACCTACAACAAATGAAACATGATACTAAATGTAGAAATAAGAAAAACAAGAATAGAAGATGCAAGTGAAAACATTCAAAGAAGATAAATAGATTATGCAGCAGCACTTTGAGGCTTTTGGGATGGCCAAGCCCAACGATACCCAAATCCATATGAAATAAACCATGTTTTAGAAGCTAAAAATGGCACCAAACTTCATTAATTGAATCAATCCAAGTATGTCCATGCTAGAAATGAAAGTGGAGTTGCTAAATAACAAGTTTTCTCCACAAGAAGACTAATAAAAACATGCCCCTAGAGGAAAAATCGAATTGGAACTTATACAAATAGATGGGAAACATCCTCCTTAAAAGGAGGCATCTTTCCCCTCCAAAATCCCTTAAAAAGTGGATATGATTCCAAATACTAGTAATCTTCATTAAATGATAGGGAGCACATTCTTAGAATTTTTCAATCACTGGAGCTCTATCATTTGTTCAATAATTTCATATTATATTGTTCATTTATTATCCAATCTTGGTCTATCCTGTAGTAGGGAGCAAGTCCCTAGATTATCTCATCCTCCAAATCTTCATAGTTTTCCCAATATTCTCGCAATATTCTACAAAAATAAATATTATTAGGCATAAATATGCAATTATCTCTAAACCTTCCTAATAAACATATTAGAGCTAAAAAGATGTCATCTAATGCAAAAAGAGAGGTTTAATGTATTGAAGAAGGTCAAATGGGCCTTAATTTATATCTAATTTGGAGGCCCACCAATAGTAAAGCATATCTTTGTCCTATTGGAAGCAGACCCATTGTGATGTACCATAGATTCCTAAGGTACAAGCATCACGACTATGCACAATACTCATAGATGGGCACAAAGCTCAAATATAGAACATCCCTTTGCTTGATTGGGAAGCTCGTTGGATATCCCAAGTAATACCGTCTAAAACCAAAAGAAGATTGAACCTCACCTACCTATTATGGAAGCTAAATACATCACTAAGGGACAACTACATACTTAATATGATTAGAGAGATAAGTCGACACAATGTTAGATAACTTTGATCAGTCACACAACACATGTTGATTCGATCCAGACCATACTGAGGTTGAGACCACAAAGGACCACAAAAAGGGATAAATCACAATAAGAAGTAAGTGCCCAAGTGCAATTGAAATTTGAAGGGAACCATATTTGTTATACAAGGTTGCACCAATGAAACAAGGCGAGACATACCAATAACATACCATACCAGTAATAGGGGAAAACCTGCGGTTCTGTTATAGGGAGGGGTAGGCCATTTTTCTCAGCTTGATATGTCATGGGTGATGAGAAAAAATATACTAGGTAACACCAAACCTACAAATTTTCCTCTAAACTACCCTACGACCCTATATGATGGAACAACTAACAACAAACAAAGTGCTGCATTTAATTAGTATATGGGTATTCTTACACCCTTTACCCTTTACTCGATTTGTGGGAAACCCTCACTCAGTTCCATTTCATAAGGAGTGTGATAGAACTAAAGATCGACTGGCCCTAAGTCCACCTTTGTAATGCCGTGAATAAAGTATGTAAGGAATATATATGGTAACCCTATCCTTAGGTAAATAAGAAGGTACATGGTTATTTTGAGGGCTATCATGGCTTTGGATTCCTTATTTGAAATAGAGGGTGTAGAGATGCTAAAACATACGACCTCTTCAAACCAAAATCACACAAATGCACGTGCCTAACCACAAGAATCCAACTATATAGAATCGTGATCTCGAAGTATGTCTCCCTCTTAGGACACTCAATTTTTTATCAAGTGGGTATTTGTTCATCACATATCTCATATCCATTCATCTCCTAGTATCAGAGATAAAATTTGTGTCATACATCGCAAAACTTAGATTCCCTTCATCTTTTGATTCTAGATTGCACTCTTAATTATATCATCTCCCCTATCCTTATTTGTACTATTCCCCCAACTGGTGGCACATATCCCCACCCATATAATATTTATTTCATTAATATTTTTTAGTGATCTTGGCACATGTTTTTCTCCATCGTCATGCTCCCATACCTAGGAGATTATATCCTGGTTACCAGATCAAAGTGGTGAGATAATATCTCAATTCTATCTTATTCTTTCTCATTGCCAGGTAGATTATCCACTTATATTGACTACAATTTGAGCTAGGTTACTGCCCACTTTTTCTCTCTTTCTTTCCAATGTGAGTGAGGAGTCTTAACTGTATACATAAATATTGGTTTAGCTTTTCTCCCCCTAGTGGATCAGTATGAAACTACCCGACAAAAGAAGTATAAATGGATCGTGTGAATCTTGGTTTTGATTTCATTTTAATTACTTAAGAACACCAATGGAGTTCTATGTTTATTCCAAGATATTTCATTTTCCTTCCTTATATTAGTTGAAAGCTCACTCAGACCCTTTATTTATTATGAGTCTGAATAAGGAGCCATCCATAGACCTATCTATTGGTTTTATAGCCAACTCACCATCAAAGTCAGGACCTTACCTTAGTATCACAGTTTGCTAGAAATACACTTGCCTTTTCCCTCTAAGAAACCCTTTATAACCTAGCCATAGAGTTGTTTAATTTACATTTCATAACCTAGTCTTAGATCAAGGAAGGACGTAGCCTTGTCCCAATAGATTGGGGAAATACATATTGTATATTTAAGGGACCTATTTGTATGTATATTACCAAATGGTAAGGAAATGCCTATCCATTATACAAATCAAGTAAATTCCCATTCTACCCACCTTCTACAAGTTCTACCCACGCCTAGTAAGCATCAAAGGTTGGTACTATCCTGACAAGGTCAAAGGTTGAAAATCACATTCTATAGCCATATTTCAAGAAAGAAAATCACGTATCACACCTCAAAGATTCTCCCCATTGATCGTTAACCAAAACTCACCAATGAGGCGTAGGGCTACTGACTCAAGCAAGACCCAAAAATTTATCTCATAATTATGGGTGCATGTAAACATAACATGTTTTTATTTCTTGACTTAAATAATGAAATAAGTACATTATATATACCTATGGAAAGTCATTGTCCAAAATCGATAGATTAAGACATACTAGTTGTGAGCTAATGGTAAACGTACCAGTTGCATGGATAACCTACGCCTTTTCTACCCTGTTACAAGGTCATCTGAATCATGTCCCGGATCTACTGCTAGATAATATACTTCAAAATCAATCAAGGTTAGAACACTAGCACCACCTTCAGTGACAGATTGAGATCCTATAGGTGCACATCTAGTAGTTATGCCCCTAGTCCCATATTCAAATTCCTAAATAGAATTTGACTAAGGGGAAGCACTAGTCAAAGCATATTCATGGGAAGTATCAAATCCATATTGCCTAACTTCCTAGCCCTCTCCATATCCATAGCCAACAGTAATAGTCCTAGGTGTATTTGGACTCCATTTAGTTTTAGATCTTAGAAACGTAACCACTTGAGAGTTAATAGATTCTTTGGTTTCATATCTTATAGTTGTAGAGCCAATTTATGACCCAACAATATAAAACCAATAAAAAGGTCTCACCTACTGCACCAGCTATTGAATATAGATCTTCCCTCCTATGTTGGAATCTATTCTCTATCCTGGTAAGCTCTAGGTAGGGGTAAGCTAACTCATGTCCTTACTCTTGGAGGGCTACTTTAGTAATTTTTTCTATCAAGATAGGTCACATTGCTCCTGTATGTTTAGGAGCTCCTCCCTTAACACCTAGCCCAATATATTCACTCACAATAGAGATAAAGACTTGTCATATAAGTAGTATTGGAGGAAACACCAACTATCTCACCCATTGAAATTCCTTTCTCTTCATCTTCCCTCAATTCGAACTACGACTAGTAGTAATAAAGAAAACAAAATCATGCCCTAACTCACCTATATCTACCATAGATTATCATTATCTATATGGTGGGGGAGGGTATGTTATCTATCCTATAACGACTACCTCAAGGCCATGTGTCCCAAGTGAGCAATAAATATATCTATGAACCATCTTACACCTCTATTAGATGAAGAAAAGTTTCCTCGATGAATTGATCTCTAGAGATATCTCAAGGTTGGTTTATTTATCCTCTTAGTCCCTTTAGTCTCTCTCCATAATTACTTGATCAAAGAGAGAAAGATTATAACCTTCCTACCAATTCATGGACATTATTATTTTATGTAATATATTTCATTAGAAAAGGAGTGGACATGCAAATTATCAGTGTTGAAAAAGTATATGTACTTGTTGGTGGGATATTGGAGTGTGGAACTATCTATATCCATAATCCATGCCTATTTATGGGAGTGATGTGGAACTATCTATTTCCTTCTCATATTGAGACAACATATCTTCAAATTGCCTTGCTATATTTCCCCTCCTCGGTGAACAAAAAAATGAATCAATAACCCTTTCTTTATGACATAATAGTGCAAATTGAGCTTCATTAGTTCTGCCCACACCTACATTGATTGCAGTGTAGTCCTATCACATGTATATCTTCATATTTATGGTAAGGCTCACTATCAATCATGTCTATCAGTTCAAGGTGGATATAATCCTTGGGACCTTACTATCTATGTAGGGTGGGCCTTCCTTTCATTTCTAAAGTGTAGTTGGCAAGAAAGCGAAATATAACATAATGGAGGTGACATGAACTAATTGCTTTAATGTATCGCTCAATCCAAGCAAATTTTCATGTAAATAATGTGGAAATGTAACACATTGACTAGCTGAGGAGAGGATATAGCTTTAGAGCTTGAGTGGATAAGTTTTGGGGGGAATATCTTGGGGAAAAGCTAAACTTAGAGGTGCTTTCAAGAAGTCACCTATTTTCTTGTAGGAATTGAAGGCAAATTTGTACAAGTATTTAAGAAAGTGGTATGGACACTTGCGCATAGGGTTGAGGTTGTCTTATTCTTGTGAAACGTGTTGCCATGGTTAATACGCAAGGGAATGCACAAGAGATGATAAAAAGGAGTGGAAAGAAAAAGTAGAGCACTAGGAACGACAAAGGACAATGAAAAAGGAAGGGACAATAAAAGGTGGAGAAGGCCTTTTGGGGAAAAAAATAGAGAACAAAGAGGCAAAGGAAAGACAAAGGAGATGGGCATGAACATGCAGGAAAAAAGATAATGGAACGATTTTGAGACAAGGAACAACATATTATTGTTGAGGACAAGGAGTCACAATGGTTAGAAAAGTCCTCCTGGGGTTGCAAGTGGAATCATTATGAGGTCTATGGACTCCTATGTGGTTGGTTGATTGGATGTAGCATATTTCCTTGAGCACTTCCCTACTCGAGCTCTAAATTTGGCTTAGGGGTGGCTATTAGCAAGAAATATTACAATGTATATTAGCATATTGTTGGGAGGAGAGTTGAAGTCCCTCCTCTAGACACCAACATCTCTGTTTAAATTAAGTAAGTGTTTATTACTTTTAAGTACTCGTATTATCAATGGCCAATAATGAATATCTCTTGTACATTCAAGAAAGAGCACTTGATTTATCATATGGCCATGGATGTTCAGTTTTTAATGTGTTTATGATAAATAAGGAGCAATTGGTAGGGTGTACTTATCCTCGAAGAATCCTTGCAAGAGAACAGATGTTTGTATGCTTAGTGGTCTACAACGACCAAGACTTCTTTTAATACCTCATACTCATTGGTCATCTATTGTTAGTAAGAATAGGAGTGGAAACTAACTTATTGATAAAGATGCTTGGGAATTGTTTGGATTCCTTGAATATCTCATATATTGTTTTCTTGTATCTATAAGGTCTAGGAATCTTACTAGTGTGACATAGAATGCATGTGATTCCTTAATAGCTATAGGGTTGTGTGCATCAATATGTGTGGAATTATTGACCACTTGCCTGTCTCACTGGTATTTTCAATAGTAGATTGATTTTTGTATTGTGTATAAAAGGAAGATCTAGCTCAAAAGGTAACTAATTTATCTGTAAAACATAAGTCGTATGCATGGTTATGCATGGTTGCTTATACATGCATAGAAATTGCATGATTTATTTGGTGTTTATAATGCTATATAGATTGATGCGGTGTGTAGATCATGTGGTCTGCATGTTATGAGTAGCATAGAGCCTCTATGGAATCAAGGAAGGTGGCTCCATGTCTTAAATATGTATCTCATGGTTTTTTGGTCAAGGAAATGCTCTATGGGTCAATGTCACCCTTACTCATTGGATGGTATGTATGCATGGACATACTAGTAAGGCCTAGTGTGGGTATCATTGAAGTTACAAAATGTTATTTTCCAAGAGAAAGTTGTGATAATGGTTGTGCATGGGGATGGGTTTATTGTATTTGTGCCCTCAAAATAACCTTGGTCAAGTTTTTAAAAAAGATGCAGAAAACCCAAAAAATCATCCTGAAGCATTAAGGAAAAATACGCCTTGAAAATAGACTAAATTTGGGGGTCCAAGTGAATTCTAGGTCTGTGTGTTCAGGTCATATACTATGGAAAATTGAAAGAAAGGCTTGCATGGTAGACAACCTAAGTAGTCGAATGGCTAGGATGTGGGCTCAAGCTGAACTACATGGGATTTTAGGGTTGGAGGGTTTGTTAAGTGTTTCATTCTGTTGGAATAAAATACCCAACATTTCATTATAACAGCAATTTCATGTTTTACAAAAGGGCTAGGACCCTAATGGGACAAAGGCTAGATAGTGAAATTGATGTGGAATCAAGTTTACATGGCGACATGTCACATGGTAGGCATAATCAACCATATTATAGGGTCAAGGGGCTCAAAAGTGAGTGACACATGGCACTCTTGGAGGAGGCCAAGTGGACAGGATGATGTCATCTCAAGTTGACTTCATCTCGATGTCTCAGGGAAGACGTGCTACTGTTGGTAACAAGGCTAATGGGGCGAAGGTTGATGGGAATTACTCTTGTTTTTTAACCTTAAAACTTTCCATCTTGGGACTTCGATGTGTAAGCGTTTTGTGAAACATATGGCAAGGGTTGAGGGTCGAGGGGCAATAAGTAGGCCCTAGGTGAGGGTGACGTGACATATACCACAATGGAAATTTTATAGGGCAGTATGTTGATTTGGACCATTAGTCATTGTTTCCTCATGGAAGCACGTAGGTCCATGTGGGTGCCACATGGCAGTACTCGCTCATGGAAAGGCGTTATTGGTTAGATTTCAATTGGTCATAACTTTCGATTCATAATTGAGATGGAGGTAAAATTTATATCTCTAGAAAAACCTCAAGGAGTTGGACGTGATGGTAATATTGGATTTCAGATTTAAAGAAGTAGGAAGTTGACATATTTTGTGACCTTGTTTCCATGAAAGGATGGAGGTCGATTTAGATGAAAGTAACACCTTCCATCTAGACTATTTTGTCCTTGGCATGTGTATTAATTTTTCTCCAATAAAACTATGTCTAACATCCAATGCTTGCGCTCCTAATTCCTTTAGCTGAGTTTCATAAATAGGTTGTTTCATTTCCATATTCAGTTGTTCTACCATTTTCTCAAATGCTTCAGTATCCACATCTTAGCCTTCTCTAGCCTTTACGTAGCGTAGGGTTTCTTCTGACTCTAAAGCCTCCTATTTTCTCTTCGTAATTAGGGAAAATGTGGTTGTTAAAGGCTGTGTAAGTTTTGCTTCCAGAACACAAGCTTCAGATGGTATCAAAGCTTGATTATTTGTTTCTCAGTCACCTATTGGTACATGGTTTTGCTCTATAGACACCTACATCACTACCAGGATGGAGGTAGTAGTTGTTGAGTTTGCCAACTTTTCCATCTCTAGTTTACATTCATGAGTGTAAGATAATAATATTTCTTACTTTCTTAGTCCAGAAATTATTGCAAGGGGGTCATAATGCCAACAGTTATCATGCATTAATCCAAATGAAAACATTTCCTCTTCAATTACATCTCCTGCATTTTTATTTTTAGTGATGAGAGGCTGAGTAGAATAAGGATAACTAAAAAATGCTCCCTTTTTCTCTGACACAAAATGTGACTCATTAACTATAATTCTTTGTCTCAACACTTCATAGGAGAATATTAAAGGTTTCATGAACTTTGGGAAATGTAAAGGTTCCTTTTCATAACCATAAAATTTTATCAGGGAAAACTTCGGATACAAAAACCATATCCCTACGCTATCTTACTTAGTCAGCCATAAAACTCTACTTTGTTCTTCATAAATTATGTTAGGGGGCCTCACCGAGAAATTTAACACTAAAATAAAAAGAAAAATGGTCAATGTAGTGGGTGTAGGAGTGAGGGAGATGTACCGGGTATATTGTGTTTGTCAATTGATAAATTTCTATCTTATTTATGCTTGCATCCTTAGTAGTCGTGAGGAGCTTAGTGGATAGAAAACAACTAGCACAGTTAAATAAAATTAATTGAATAAGGTATGTACAATGTCAGTGGGATTTGAATGGGAGAGCAATTGTGAGGTCAATCATGATAGCCCTGCCCAAATATTTTGGAAAATTGATCATCGTTTTTTCAGGATTCATAGTAATAAGTCGAATGGCTAAGAAAATGGATGCATCAACCCTTGAGTCGTCGAATAAGCCAAAACTTATGGCAAGTAGAGATGTCAAGTTCTAATAGAAGGGTTTCAAAGACATGGTGGGAAAGGGAGATCCAAACTTTAGGTTTGGGTCGGGGCCTTTGAGTAAACCTTTGAGAAACTTTGACTTGTCCTCTTCTGCCCATGTAATAAATTCCTGATCTAGCCCTTTGTTAGTAATGTCTATTCCAAAGGCTGGCATGCCTAGAATTTTAGAGATAATTTACTCATTGATTTTGAGGAATATCAGGTGGTGTACAGGAGAAGAGATAATTTGAGGATCAATATCAAGATAATCAGCTAGCATAAGGGTAGAATCTGGGTCGAAATACACTGGCAGGAGTGTGACAGCTAAAACCCCATAGTTTTTAGACATTCATCTTCTTTGGAGCTATGAAAGGGTGAACTCAGGGTTCTTTTCAAAGTCAAGACATCTATAAGGTGGATTTGGGGATCCCTTATACTGGTCAACTCATTAATGAGAGTTTTTTTGGATAATTCCTCTGGCATTGTTCCTCCCTAAGAATTTGACTTACAAAGAACTATAAAAAGAGCTCGAGTGACAAAATATTACTTACTAGGAAAGAATGATAATCAATCAGGCTTACTTTCCTGTTCTACAACTCTCGAGGTACACAACAGCATGCAAGAAAAATAATGAACACGAAAGGAAAAACGGTGAAAAGTTGGAAAATGGGAATAATTAATGAGGTAGGAATTACACTTAATTATAGTCGGAAACCTGTCACCTCTTAACTTGTTGGCTCAAAGATCAAGGATGGGTCCCATCCATCGAGCGTAGTGGAGAAGGTAACTTTCATGCAAGTCTAGGCCTGAAAACTATACAAGTCGTTGATCGTGCAATGATGATCAATTTAGATCTTATCGGGTCGAAGGGGAAGTGCTAAGAGGCTTGCAGCTTTACATTTCATGTAATAACATGATCGTTCAATGAATATTGGAACGATGGTGATGATGCATTAGGGGTAGACTAAGTGTTTACATCTCAAGCACCTTAGCGTCTGATGATGCATTGGTACTGTCGGTTAAATTATAAACGGTCAGATCATCAGGAAGGGGTAGGTGAGTTCAGTTCATCGGGAAAAAATATTTGACTAAATTGTATGCAGGTCACGACCCGATCAAGGCTTATGGGTTGTTGATCTTTTACAATCACACGATTAGATTTAAAAATTGGTCGTCCTATATTTACACTCCAACCATATAAGAATTGCTCGTGAACAATTAAATTTATTCTAAGAAGTGGATTAAGGTTTTAAACTTGGAAGTGAGGAAGGATTTGGAGATAACAGAAAGGAACACCCTAGAAAAGAATCCCAAGAGGAAACAATTCAAACAATTGATATTTCCACTACCATAGATGAAGTATATACCAAATCTATGTAGAATGTGGTTGAGGAAAGGGAGGTACAAGTAGAAATCTTTGATAAATGGATGAAATCCAAACATGATAGATGGGACTAGTTTCTAGCCCCTATGGGGAGGGATTCATTCCCATATGATAACATCAATAAATTTTTAAAGGGTTAAGATAACAATGGGTGGAATTTGTTGAAATCTATAAAATAAAGTGGGAGAGGAGAGAGTAGAATAGGGGAACTTGTTCTATTTGGAACATCAAGTGAACAAATTGAATATTTAAGATATCTAATTGGGACTATTATTAATCTCTACCCTAGGTTATAGACCCCGTTCTCTTAACTATAACATGTTTTATGCGGATAAATTTATTATGTCCCAAACAAAGGCCCTCACAACTAACAAACCTTTTGACATAAGGTCCCAAGGTCCCAAAAAAAATTGATATCCTATTATGCATGTATAAATGAAGAGAAAAATATGTTGTGTTAATTATATCAGCAAAATGTTATTTTCATGACCTAGCTTGGAACCCGAATCATCTAATTAGAGACATTCAATTAAGTAATTTTGCATCGTACATTCACAATTATGTTGATTAGGGTTCTACCAATAGAACTTCTAAAATTAACTCCAACAGTAATGTATGGGTTAGGGGAGAGTACTACCGACCTCTCCAGATATACATAAGTAATGGATGACCTCTCCTCAACATGCAACATTGATGAGTAGAAACAGAAAAGATAAATTACACACTGCATAAATCATGTTGATATTTGAAAAATGGTAGCTATGGAAAGATGCAATGATAGATGGAAATAGGCCAACAAGGACATCCAACGAAGAGACTATTTCGACCCTAAAAACATGAAAGTGGCAATAGAAAGGGTATATAATTATATTCAATGCGTGGAAGAATGTGGAGACAAATGGATAGGGTTGAATTTATATTATCCAAATATTTGGCTACCCATGATGTAATATAAGAAGATCTACAAGTTCAACAAGAAATAGGATTTGATCTATTGGAGGGAAATTCAAGCACAAGGAGGATATTTCTATGTGAATGAGGTAGGATATTCAGGCTATAGCCTCAACAAACTCCATGGGCACCTTTCTCTCTTTGACTCATATTGATTATTGGTTGCATGGGGAGATGCAGTGAATTCGGCTAAGGGGAGATGATAGGTGATCAATTAAGCATCCTTTTGAAACCCATCCAACACCTATTTTCTTCTCCTTTTTTCCTTATTTAAACTTGATTCCTCAATTTCCATTCACAATAACATGTTTTTAACAAGGTATAATTAGCACCACAATATGCCATTTCTATATGTATGCATTAATGGGAAATTTTTATCTTTCTATACTAACCATGGTGGGTAAGGAATAAAAGAACACAAGCACTCATCGACAGTCATAACACTTCACAACCATTGTTGCTTCTCCTATTGTTGTAACTCTCATTGCTACAACTTAGAACATGTTGTAATCACAATTTCAAGGCACAACAATGTTACAACTCATATTTAGGCCCGTTGTTGCATCTCCTACTCTACCCCATTACTATAACACCTACTGTGGATTATGCTACAACTCTCACTCCTATCCATGGTAACAACACCTGCTTTAGTCTATGTTGCAACTCATGCTCGCGTATATGGAAACAACTCCAAACCAACGTTGTTGCAACTCCATACTACGCTCAATGTTAAAACTCATTTGAAATTGTGTCAGCTTGATAGTTAAACATATAGTTGTCACTTTTAGATTGGGAATATGCATAACAATTGGTCTTCTCATGATGGAAATCTACAAGGAGAAAGTAGACTCATTCACTTGCCATCTATCGTACAGTTGATTGAGTCATCACATACTTGAATTCTTGGAAAACAATGTATTAGGATGGAACAACCTAATTCTCATTGTTATCCATCTTCCTCAATCACCCCATTTAGGTAAAAATGACACTTTGTATAAAAGGATACACAAAATGATAGACAATTAATTGGATAGATAGCAAAGATATTGTATTGAAATATTAAGCATTGTAACTTCATTTATGTTATAATTTAAAGTTCATTTTATTTCTAAATGGTGTGTTGAGCATTCAAATATTCCTTCCTTCTTAACCCAGTGCCAATCTAAGGATGTAGAGCTCCCTCCCTAGTTAGGTATTAGTGACGTTAGTAGATAGTTGTAGTTTATGTTATTTCTTTAAATTTGTTTTTATATTGTTGTTGTTTGATTTATTTATGTTGCTTTAGTCCAACTACTTAATGGTGTTTCATTTCAATTCACTTATGTTGCTACAGTCCCTGTATCTTATATTATTGTTGCAATTTGGTTCGTTTATGTTGCTACAATTATTGTAGATTATATTATGTTATATGATGCAATTCCCTTTTACCATTATATTCTTTTTACTCTAATATAACTCACAGATTTGTATTGTTGAAATTTGATACTAACTACCAATATTTGATTAGGTTCTCTGATATTTCAATAGCTGAGTTATATTTGGTTTCTTTCACAAGCAAGGAATAATTTGATAATTTGATACCTTATTGCATCTCATATATGCAATTGCAACTATGTTACAGTCTATAAGATGACTTTATTACTTCAACAAGTCACTTTTGGTTTATATGTGATTTGTTTGCAAATAGTGAATTTGGTGTTCTACAACCTAGATTAACATTTGCATTTCTAAAAAGTGTGGATTATAGTGTGAGTTCGATGTCGAATTAGTGATTTGATGATGCATTATAAGTCATGAAGTATGAAAAGCATATATATATTACTACAATTGCATTTGCATAACCAAAATTGTACTAAGCATATATGGTGCATGACAGTTCATAAGTTGTGTACGGATTGCAGATTGACAATTAAAGGGTAGCCCTTTTATTTTCTGACAAGCAATTCAAGGATAATTGAAAGGCACGTTAGAATGCCAATTCAATTTTATCATTTTAAGGTAAAGATCATACTTTATAAAATATCTAGCCCACCTGATGGCCTTCTAAACATGAAGCGCTATGTCCAATATAAACCACCCATAAACAAATCATGTCTACTCCTTTCACACAATCTTTTTGGTGGCATCCCTCACCTATAGTGCCACCTTAGCCATGATTTTGTAATAACTTGACAAATTTATTAGTTGCCATATTCCAATAGTGTCATTGGAAGAAGCCATTCAAAGGACATATTTTTTCGAGATAAGGGTTGAACATTATGTGGGAGGAATTCATTCAAAGGACTATCAAATTCATGCATGGTTGTAAACATGATTGCTCATAAGAATACATGAGAGATTTAGTACTCTAGGAAAAAGTTATTGGTTGAGGAATACCTTCACAACATATTCTTTCAAAAGGAGGCAATGTGCTTGGAGTTGGTGGAGCATCAGGCTTAGAGTTGGAGTATATTGCTATAGGAGTTAGGGCTCGTGCATATGTTTATTCCAATTAACTTATAGAGGTATGAAATTCCAAGTTCTCTTTGACTTCCTAAAGAACAAATTAGTAGCTAATAGAATTATCTCCCTTCACAAAGATGAGGGTTAGCCTCATATCCTCCTCATCAAATATATGATACTTTTTTCTACTTGTTATATAAAAACATTAAATATAATTGAATATAATATAAAAGTTTAATTAGAAGTATAAATTTAATATCAAGTGTAAACTAAAATTATATTTTCTAGGTTGTTCATATATGTGTGTATGTGTGTGTTCTTTTTCTTCTTCATAGTCTCAGCCCATGAAGACTCAAACCTTGAACCTCAGTGTTTACATAACACTTCATATTATGGTGATAAACAATTGAGCTACACCCCATGGGTTGTTTCATATATATATGTTTTAATAGTTTACACATAGATTATTTTTTTTACTCATTTTTTATTTTATGTATAAAAATGTATATTAAACTATATTACTCACTAATTAAAATATAACAATTGTACCTAAATATTTAAAGATCATTATGTTGAAGTTGCCCAAATTAATTAGAAAACTATATTTATTTAATTATTTTTTAAAGAATAATAATAATAGTAGATTTCATGTGATAATATTGAAAAAGATTATTTAATCTTTTTATTACTAACAAAAATGTATTTGTATTTTAACAAATATATTATTCAATTGTTATATCAAGTTCTATTATTATTATATTATAAGAAAAATATTATATTATATTATATATATATATATATTATATAGAGATTAGAGAGACGAGAGAGAGAGAGAGAGCGAGAGAGAGTTAATTAATTATGTATATTAATGTATATCAAGTTTAATAAGTTTTTCTTATTATATTATAGAAAAATCATTACATTATAGGTTGGAGTGTTGGAATTTTTTTTTATTTTTATTTTTTAATTTATTTAGTTTTATTTTTATAAATTGATTAGATTGGAAATGATTTTAAAGTAGCATTTGCACTTAATGTTACAAAGGAAACGCCGTAAGGCATAGAGTGTGGAAGAATAGTGAAATGTGGATGGGCATTTTTGAAAGCAAGGGTCAATGATAATGACTTTCAATTGAGGAAGCCATGCCTAAAACCCTATTCGGGGGTTAAAGTGGCTATAAAATGGCATAAAAATAGTCATAAATATCCATTGAAGTTGTTTATACACCTTTCTATCTGTATAAAGATTGCCTAGTCCAAGGTGAAGGTAAACAAATGAATCCATGCGAACGACAAATAGGTATCCATATCGATTTGGATAGGGATATTTAAGAAATCATTATTTAAACAAAAAATTAAATAAATATCAAGACATATTTAAAACATGTATTATATTCATTAAAATAAATTGTTTTTTGTTAAAACCCATTGATAATGAATTGGTTGTAAAAAACATAAATGATCAAAATGGTATGATGTAAAATTATTGTGGAAATTATTTAGTGGTAGTTTACATAGTAATGGTTATTTATAATAATATTTAATATTTAAGATTTCATGTAATGGTGGAAGATGAAGCCAAGTGGTATACATTCGGTATAATTTACAGAAAGTAGAATGTTTGTAACATAGAAATTATTTTGATCTTGAAACATCCATTTTCAAGTTTCAATTGGAAAATACAAGTAGTAAATTGTAACAGAAGAGGTTAGAAAAGAAATATAATATTGTGAAGAACATTGTGGTTGTCATTCCATATTTGAAGTTGCATCGAAATTTGTTGGAGGCATCGAAGACCTGAAGAAACAATAATGAACCTTGAAAATGTATATTTTGTTAGAATTTCTAATATGTAAATTAATTGTGGAAATTTATTAGTAATAGTTTGCATGTGAGTTGTGTTAAAATGAAATTGGAATGAATGGAAATGAGCTTACCTTTGCCATGGGGATTTAAATATTGTTAGTCGAAGATTCAAGGTGAATGATGGCATACTGAACACCATTGGAGATTTATGTGTAATTGGAGACACATATTTCTTGATTTTCATTCTACCCGCATTTTTCAAATTTTTTCACGTTGATGAATGTGATTTATCCGTTTCAAGGAAGATTTTATTTGTAGTAATAATTGTATAGTTGGACGGAGGCGATATAATGGTACTTCTGGATTTGGTACCAAAAGAAATATGTTTTGTATATGTTGCAATGTAAGTATTGATGCCTCAATTTCGTCCCAATAGTTATATAGTTGTGCTATTTCTGAGTCCATATGTCCTTTTACAAAAGAAAGAAAATGTTAGAATCAAATGTTTAGATAATATAAACAAATTGTAATATTTGCAAACATGATTAATAATGATTAAATTTGGTTGTTGTTGAAAGATATGAAAGGTATGTTATGAAATTGAATGACCTTAATAAATAGAAGAAACCTTTTGGTGATGTTAAAGTATGGATTGGAGCAGATTATCTCGAGGTGGCATTGAACAAAGAATTTCTTCCGTGTGTTTTCTGCGAGAAATGTTTTTGTTGTCCTTCATTTTATTGTAACAATCGAACTGAATGCGGGGCAAATCTAAAGATCTTGTAGAGAAGGTACTCTTGAAATTGTTGTGAATGTGAGACCCTGACGTTCAATTTTCCCAGTGTCAATTGTTGCTTTTGGCACTGTCATACCTTGAGATTTATATATGGTTAAAGCCCAAGCCATCTTTAGTGGAATTTGCGTACGCCCATTTATTTTTATTGCTCGAACAAGCAAGTGAGTGGGATTTCTTTCATCCCAAGGAGGCCCAATGTATTTGGGAAAAGATACGACAACAAATGTTGGAAGTTGTGGTGGTGCAGTTGATTCTTTGTAAAAGATGGTTACAATTTCTCCGAGGGAACCATTAACAAGTCCGGCTAAAACCCAAAGGTTGGAAGTTAACATAACTTTTTGTCCATTTCATAGTAACACAATTCGCTCAAGTTGCTTGTCTTCTGAGGAAATGTTGGAATATGCGTTGTCATCTTCAGCAATGGATCTTGCGATCGGAGTGTTTAGAGATTTTATCATTTGCTTATTATGGACCGTTGTTTGAGCATTTGTTGGAAATAGATGCATGGAACCATCAAAGGAATGTATTTCATCTTATGATAAAAAGGAATATGTGTGTGGCATGAGTATGTTGTAGTCATCGATTGTTGGCTTTGCATCTCTAATGTTCTGGAGGATGTTCCTGAAAGTAACCTGGGCGATGTTGTCGCCTTGTTGACAAAATATTATGTCTAATGTGATCACTGTGTTGAAGGTGTTCCACTGTGCGCTTCCATGGCTTGTGTCTGCATATAGAGGTATGTCTTTGACGGGCGATAACTGGCCGAGATCACCAACCAATATAATGGAACAACCACCGAAAGGAGTGTTTCTTTGTTGTGGAAATGCCTCTCGAAGACGTTCGTCAATATGGATGAGAAGCTTTGGCCCAATGAAGCTCATTTCATCGATTAGTATGTACCTTATATGCCTGAGTCCTTCTTGGAATTTTCAAGGGCATTTTCTTCTAAGGGCGTAAGATCCTTTATAGGAAGGTGGAGAGTAGAATGGATTGTCGATGCTTGTATGTTGAAGGCAGCAACCCCTGTAGGGGTGGGGAGCATGATCGGTGAAGGTTCTGGGCCTGCAAGGGTTATGAGCATATCTTTGATGCAATTAACGAGGGATTTTCCTACACCAGCAGTGCCCTGTATTATCATTCTGAGAGCAGTTAAACTATGCTTCTTAGAAAATGATTAGAAATAATATTTAGAGATTTTCTTTGCATTGGAGATGATGTAGTAAGGGTCGTCAGGATACGTTGATTGGTTTGAAGATTGCGTTGGATGGAGCGGCTATTCTCAATGAATTGTATGGAATTATTTATAGATATAATGGGATAGTGGTATGATTCTAGTTATGGTTGTCATCAAAGCCACGAAGGCCAAGCATGTCAAGGTCATTTATGAGGAGCTCATTTGTAGGGTATAATTGGGAGAGTAATTCCCATTCATTTATTTCCATGGTGTCTGGAGGATTGGTTTCATGAATAGTTGAGTTATCATTTGCGACAAATTCAATATCCGATAGTGTGCAGTGTTGATGCCAAGGTTTGTAGAATGGACGAAATGTTTGCCAATTTGTGATGAATTATGCAGCAAAATCTCCTATATCTTGTATGATATGGCGAAAGGGTTTGTATAGCATAAGTTCAACTCTAAAAAAGTCAGCATAGCAAGGTTCGGTTGTGGATGTTATGGAGGAGTAACGTGGTATGACCCGAATAATTGCTTTTGTATGACTAAGTTTCCATTTATTTGTTTTGCGACGAGGATCATATGATCAAGATCTTGCTACCTCTATAAGTGATGTGGATTCTAGGGTAGAAGGGTGTTGGATATATGTATCTATGATGTGTGGGGATGTAGTGGAGGTGGTGTTTGTTTGTGGAAAGCGCATAATTTTTTTTTGGCTTACGTTTAAAGAAAAGAATGCTCAACTACACAATGTTAATGGTAATTTTTGTAGCATATGGTAGGTTTCTTGTGCTCCAATGTCATGATCAAAAAGGGTTTCTACAAGAATTTTTCAAAATGCATATGTTGCTGCAACAATGGGTGAAGCGAGGATAATTCTACATAGCATGTGGTGGAATCTTTCATATTTTTTTGCTGCTTTGGATGCATATTTGGTGATATATTTTTGTATAGCGTGTATGGAGAGTACTGGTTGGCAGTCAACATTTGCATGCCAAATAGATAGGATGGTAGGGTTATGGGTATTGATTCGATCGTCATTGTGAGCAAGGGTGTATGCTTTTTTTCCATTGAAGTCAATGGATAGGGATTATTTTGGATGTAATTCCCATGGTGCTTTATAATGACATTCGAATGAGGATCCATTATTTCATTTGCATGTGCTTTTAGTGCATTTTGTGTGACATTCAACGCAATTGATGAGTTGTTCATAATCATTGAAAGGATCGTTTCTGAAGATTTGCGGCGTAGACAATAGACAAGGGTCTTCTGGATTTGTCCGAGAAATTGGTTGGTTTGAAATCGAACGAGTACGAGGGTTCCAAGCGGAAATATATTTGTTGAAGAATTGCCTAGTAATATCAACTACTTTTGTGTCTTCCCAGTTGAGGCTTTCCATATGAGGTGCATTTTCTATCTAAAGGAAATCATGGATGTGTGCAGATCCCCTATGTTGCCATTCATACCTGTCAAGTATGCATTTCTGTAAGATAATTTTGTAGTAGGTGAGGTATGATGTTTAGAGAGTTACGAAAACAATGTGGTAGAATGCGTACCTGTACCAGTAGTCTTTTGTTTGCAAGTGTTTCTCTAAGATAACTTCACGAAATGTTGTGAACCTATGGTGCATATATAGTGATGTTAAATGTGGGTTAGAGATAATGTTATCATTTCTCCATTTTTATTGTTTTACAATATCAGAAGGTTGACATCTGGGCATGATTGCATGAAGATCATGCCATTTTGTATCAGCTGCACTTAATGTGAAGAAGAACGTTGGGCAACCGAGCAGAGATATCATATCCATTAGTTCATTTTTAGCTTTGTGCCAAAAATATCTTGTTCCACGTAAAGAGAAATTGAATTGCATGACTTGCTTTATCAATTGCTCATTTGGAAATTGTTCTAATAGAATGTTCAGATCTTGAATAGATGTTGGAAAGTTATCTGCGATGTTCTTTTTCAGAAAAATCGAGGTTGTTGCTTGACTGTGATGTCACATCATGAGATTATATATGTAATAAAGAAAACATGGGTGCTTGCCGAATCTATTATCATAGTAACGTATGAGATGAAGTGCATATTCATGTAATTGCATTGCTTTCATTCTTGGTTGATTTGGCATTGTAGCCCCTGTGGGGAAAAGGGTGGTGTTACACAAAAATATCATCACCATGACTATTTGTAGTCAGTGTGGGTCCATCATCACTTATACTGGCCTCCTAAGCAAGTCTCAGACCTTAGCTCTTCATGCTAAGCTTTGCAAATGAGAGAAAGACATTGAAAATCAATAAAACTGGTTACGCACTATCTCTCACTTTTGCCTGCGGGCCCGCAATCTTTGTTCATATTACCTGCGTATCTGCACGCTCTGTTTGTAAAAGGGTGGGTGTGTACCCCTGTGAAAGTCAAAAGGCGCAAGTTTATTCTAAAAAACTCACTTTGGGTTAATTCTAGATGTTTCTAGAAGGAATTTTGACGTGGATTGTTCGCTCCAAGCTGGTTCATGCATCCCAAAAGAGAAGGAGCTAATCCCTTGATAGGAGGAGC
>APFE030019722.1:0-18169 GCA_000404065.3 Pinus taeda
TCCTTGCTCTCCCTAGGTGGAGATGGAGGTTGGTTATCCAGGAGCACTCCCCCAGATCTAAGCATAATTTTATGAATTTGCATAGCATAGGTAGGGTAGGATGCTTCACCACTGTAAACCTATTATTCTTGTCTATTGTTTAGGTTCAGGATTGGTTGGGAAGGCATCTGAGCTTGTTTAAGTGGAGCAGGGTGGAGGTGTTGTGATTGAGATGGAGGTGAAGGCCATAATGCTAGAGCTTGGTTGTATGGGGGACTGCACCCCTGGGGTGGTGCATTCCACTGAGGTTGTGGAGGAGTATATGGATGAAATGGTTGGTTGGCCAATTGGGAATGGTATTGAGGTGCAAAAGACCAGGGAGAAGGTGTAGACCATGAAGGATGAGCTAGGGGGAACCAAGGGTGAATGGATGTGTTTTCACTAGGGTTTTAATATGAATAGGATGACCCTTGCATGCCTTGCTGGTATGGTCGAGGTCCATGAGGCCTCGGTTGATGAATGTTGCAGAGTTGTTTAGTCATCCCTTCAGTTCCCTAATACACATATCTTAATCTGGGTAGGAAAGGGCACTTGTCTGTGGAGTGATTTTCCTCACAGACCGAGCATATTTGTATAAGGTTCAATGGACATTGATTCATAGCGTGCCTCCTTGTGTGTCTAGGGCAGAATATGGCTAGTGCTCTCTCCACTTCCTCCTGCTTCTGTTTGATTTGCATAGTGTCTATTTGTAGAGAAAGGGTTTGAAACATTTCACTCTTAAAGTCTTCCAACATGTTCCCAATTTCACTTTTTATGGATGTGTTGGAAGAGGATGAACTGCCCACTCCTTGGTTAGCCCTACCATTCTTTCTGGCCACCCTAAAATGATTCTTGAAAACTGTCTTGATATCACCATAGGGTAACTGGTAGATGTCCCCTCCTCACAGCAGGTTGAGGGTTTTTTGAATGTCTTCCATGATCCCCCTCAGAAGGACTAACTTAAGTTACTCAGGATCAAGTGTGCACCTAGCCCTTTTATAGGTGAGCTGAAATATTCCTTCATAATCCTTTAAGGACTCATCATGTCCCAAGGTCATTCTAAAAACTTTCTCTTTGATATCTTTGGACCTGAAGTAGTCCATATTAATTTTTGTTGAAATCTTGTTGCATCTGAGCCCAATTGGTGATAGTATACACACTTAAACCCACAAAGAAGTATAGGGATGCATCCTTGATAGTGGATGGGAATAATTTCAACTTCTGATTATCAGAGGTGTAATCATAAGTTTTTCATATGACAACAAATTAAAAAAAAAAAGTATCCAGATCTTATGAAGTTAGGCCATGGAATTGAGGAAGAGCAGAGGAACTTATGTTTTTCATCTTCGCATACCCATTATTTTCTCTAATGGGAAAATCATCCTCAATTCTTTCCCTATCTCCCCTTTCATTACTATATTCAGCCATTATGTCAATTGGAAAGGTTTCTTCTTCTCCCCCTCTAGGCTCTTCAAAAATCTCTCATTGTTCGCCTACGGGGTCCTCTAATTCATAGGCACCAGAAAAGAGCAAAGGATGGTTGTTTGAAGTGGTGGGCGTATTTGGTATAAATTTCCCCAAGTTATTGCTATTCCTACGAGGCATGAAAGGGGTGTTCTTTTCCTTTTTGAATTTTAAACTACTGCCAAAATTGAAAGAAAACAAAATTGAATTGCAGTTGATTACTGAATGAAACTTTGTAGAATGAAAGAGATAAGAAAAGGAAGGAAGAAAGAAGAAATCACATCTATCCAAACACCTCCTTGGCAACAATGCCAAAAAGTGATGAGCACTAGTATTGCAGCAAGGATGCTGCAACTGCTGGGCCTACCGACTTTACTTGATAATCTAGGGGTTCGTACAACTTGGAGGTGACAATGTTGTATACATAAATAGATGTAAATGGTATACTCTTTGTCACTTCTCATATGGGGCAATAGAGCACTATGGTTTCTTAAACTAGTCTTTTGTTAATTAGAGGAAGGGTGATTACCAATTTGGAGAAGAGAAATTTACCCTAATTGAAAGAAAATAAATGTTGTCTACTGTATGAAGGAAAGACTAAAAGAAATACTTGCAAGCCAACATGAAATCCTTAATCTACTTGCTAATCTACTTTTCTGGTAGAAGAACCCTTGTTGAACACATGTGGCGTTTTAACTAGTCTAAGCATGAAATATGATCTAAAGAGTACTAACTACTATGTGCAAGAACAAATGTAAAAGACCTCTTTTTATTTTTATCTTTTTGCTTGAAAAATGAAAATGCTAATATTGCTTGGTTCTTTGGAAGGGGAGGCAGGTGTGAAGGAAAGTGTGGACAATGGCTCAGATGACTTGGAGGGCAAGTATGGACCTAATCTAGGATTTTAGTGATGAATTTTCTCCATTCGGGCTCAAAACAGACCACTACAAGTTTTCCTATAGGATGTCTACAGGAAGTACTTGTTCACCTACACAATCCCCTATTTTACTATACGAATAGGGTGAAAGCTTAGGGAGTGGGTTATAAGGTGGGTTGTAGCTTGGAAAAGGTGAAAGAGGAGGGAATAAGGCATGGGAGTGATGGGCACTTACTTAGAACTCAATCCAAAGTTGTAAGATAGTTGGATTTGCTCAATAGAGATGGCTAGTTTTCCTCATAAGACAAGAATTTGAATTGAAACCTTAGTGGCTTTTGGAAATCATGGTTGGATATAGCTTGGATGAGGTGGATGAGATGAGGTCTCCCTGAAATTTAGAAAATTCTGCAATCGACAAAAATTATTCTTGGCATTCATATATGAACTCATCAAAAACAAGAAAGGTGGATTCGAATAAAAGAAAACAAAGTTATCACCATTCAATTTTCTAAGCTCATGCATCGAAATTCTTGGAACCAATATGAAAGTGAGACTAGATCATTTCAAAACTTAAGAGATCAGAAAATACCAACTACAACTTATCTACAAAACTGCAAGATAATGACCTAATTAGCAAGAAAATGTTGAGTTACACAAAAAGCTAGAATTCCTCAAACCATGATCCTTGAAAGGGAGAAATGAGGTGAAAATGACTTATTGTGAGCCATTTTGGAATATGTTCTTATCAATACAATGCTACTATCGAAACTATTCACAGATGGAAGCAAACTAATCAAATCTACCAATACTTGCAAATTAATAATACCAAAATTTGTTTAACTACTAACTATGAGATATCCTAAGCATACATATACAAGAAGAGGAACCTCTACTACTAGGGTTGGGCCCTAACCCAAGAGCTTCAGTCGTCTGAGTCAACTAGTGCTATATCAAGGGAATGCTACTCATTTTTATTAAATAAATTTGGAACATATGAGTGCTTGGTTACAATGCTTCAACTCAAAAACTTCTTAGCTATCTTGAACAAAAAATCTGAATCCTAATTAGGCCCTAGGCCTCATGATTTATACATTTGAAGTCACCAAAAAATTCCTTGAAGAGGCTTGGCTCCAATCTCAAGATCAAATCTTCTTCAACTATCACCGTCCTTTTATCCTTACCCTCTTGTGACTTTCCAAACAACCGTTGTTCAATATCTGTAAATTTACTTTCAAAAAATAAATTGTCCTCCAATTTCCTTTGTACTTGATTCCCCTCAAATACATCATTATGTTGTTAATCAATTCCAACATATTTTCCTTCCTCTTCTTTGACAACCCTCAATAATTGTCCTTCACTTCCTTGACTAATTCTCACGATCAGTTTAACTTCTTCAAGCATGGTATCTTCATGCTTTTATTCTTCCTCATCAGCATGTTTGACCTGGCAACTTCTAGTCTTCTTCAGTTATAAAACTAATTCTTCAAATTCAAACAGGTCTGTCTCATTTTCATCACATCCTCTAATTATAAAACAATTATAAAAATAGAAAATACAAGGCCTCATCACATTTTCCTTCTCTGGCAACATCACAGTATGCTACTTTGTGTTTTCCTTCAATTCCTTTGTCAACATATCAGTATCTTGATTTAAAATTTGCTTCATATCATCTGTTTCAATGATATTTCTCTGCTTTGGTTCACAATAATGAAATCCTCCTTCTTTAATGTCAATTTGTTGAACTTTTATTACCACTCTCTTTTCCCTATGATTGTCTTTCACGACAATTTTTTTGTGTTCCTTTTTCAACAATTTATCCTCAGTATACATCCTCTACTTTTCCAACTTCCTTCTTCGAAAGTATAATTTTCCATAGAACTCAATAATTTCAATTGGAGTAGACTTTGGAAATTTCACACAATTTTCCATACCTTCCTTTGTTATTGACCAATTGTCACATGTCCTTTCTCCCTTTGCTAAATCTTTTGCATAGTCTTCTTCTTTCTTCAATTCTATGATTGCATTTTCTTTGTCTTGAGACAAATCTACCATCTCTTCTTCTTCAATACACTTTGTCTTGTTGTCTCTTTGTAAACCTTCTTCAAGAGCTCTCCTTGTCCCATCATCTGCATTAATATTCCCTTGCATTTGTTCTTAATCAATAACATTAATCAAATTCATTATATTACCTCTCTAAGACAATATTCCTTCATTCTTCATTTCAATAAGATAGTGATCTTCCATCTCTATAAGATCATTAAATGGCTTTCTTCTCTCACTAAGTAACTCATCCATAGAGACTTTCTGCTCTAACTAGTTAAATTATTCCTCTACTAAGAAATTTTCTTTGTCACCTTTTACTTCAAGATCTTCATCCATCCTGAAGACATCTTAAAAAGGTTGCTTTTCTCCTGTAATACCTGCAATCATACACAAATTATCAGTTTTAAAAACATAAGACCTTGTGGTCTCACTTGATGCTTCATTCTCCATATCTCCTTGTTGTCTTCACTTCTCATAATAATTCATAAGATCTTCCATAGATCTCCAGTCTTCATCATTACCCAAAACTTCACCCTATTCTACCTCACAAATGGAAACTTCCATTTCCAACTCAGCTTCTCTGAGTTCTTGCACCAGCCACTTCACTTGCCTTTCTCGTAGCCTTCTCTATAACTTAGACCATTTCACTGTCGTTTTCCTTAAGACCCAACCTGTCTTTGGTGTTCCTCTAGTAGCATCCTTAATACATTGAGTCATTATTTTAACTCCACAATCTCCCTGTCACACTCGTCTTGACTCATTCTCTTGCCATTTGCCTTGGCATCCTCCTTCTTCACTTTTCTTCTGTTGCGGTCTTCCTAAGGACCTTTGTTATCTCCGTTATGACTATCAATAGTCATCTTCTTCTCTATCTTTATGAGTTACTCACTTACTTACTATGATCTACATTAAAGCCTCTGTAACAACAAGTCCTCCCTACTGCCAATTACCTCACCAAGCTCTCCTTTGTACTTGGTCTTTTGGCAAGCACTTGGTTCTCTATTCTCTTGAACCTCTTTGAGCACTTCTCTCTGCTCCTTATAGGCTTCAAATCATCTTCACATTTTAAGAACACAACTGTACTCTTGTATTTCAATCACATTGAAATAATAGAGTCTGGCCACCTCTTCCTTCACTCAGAAATTCTTACCATCTTTTTTCCATGATACAAAGACCTCTACATGATAAATTGTTGCCTTTATTTATTAAACTAAACTAATAATGAGTAAAAATTATTAAATCCAAAATAAGATAAAATTAACATAAATGTGAAGGTGACAAATGGAAAGTACCTGAATTGTTGGTTACCTGCTCTCTACCAAGGGTGACACATTGTGGAAACAATTTATCACAATCATGACTATAAGGAAAGGAAAATTATGTTGATCTATTGGAATAGTGAGTTGCTTACATGTTCTCCACTAAGGGTGACACATTGTGCAAACAATTTATCACAAGCATGTGTGTAAGAAAAGAAAAATTATGTTGATCTATTGGAATAGTGAGGGTTGCTTCCCTTTTTTAGCTTTTCTTAAGTGTTTAGTGTATGTTTCTCTTTTTTATCACTAGAAATTTCAATTTATTAGTTTTTTAGATGATAATGGCTAAAAAGTTATGTTAGTGGTTATACTCAACTATAGATATACCATTGATATAATCTTCTTATTTTTTGGTGGTTTATTTGGAGTTAAGATGGATCTAAGTTGGTTTAATTGCCCCCTTTAAATGACTATTGGGTTCTCAAGATAGTGGGTCAATACTATGGGCAGATATTTTTTAATAAAATTATTTTTATTTTTATTCTTATTTTTTACTTTTTTGTAATGAGTTAAACTATTTACAATACATTATATTATGTCAAGTTTTATTTTTATTTATTTTTATGGAAGTTTACTCTCTCAAAAGATTAAATGTTACATTACAATATAGGTTGAAAAAACGTCTCACCATAACAATTACTTTTTAATATAATATATATCATGTAATATCCCCTTTAGATTTTAAACAACTTTGTTATTCTCAAAAAAAAAATATTTGTCTATACTAAATTAAGTTAGTTAATAAGTAGACAAAATCAAAATATAATATTTTTTTTTCAAACTTCACAAAGTTATTCTTTAATTAAGTCAATTTTCATGTTTTATCATTCCAATAATATAAATCATATTAAAATGAATTAAAACTGAAAAAATTTAATTATATTGAAATCATAAAATATGTGTGTGTGTGTGTGTGTTGGGTGTGTTGTTGTGTGTTGTGTGTGTGTGTGGGGAAGGGAAAACTCCTATGAAGTAAAAAAAGTAAGAGTTGTTTTGGAAAAAATATTCTTCCACCATAATATAAAATTGAGCAAAAGCTATTATATTGAAAAATATAAAATTTATCCACCTAACTAATTAACCACCATCTAAATAGTAGAGACTACAACCACTTGGGATATCATAAGAGATATTTTATGTGGTAGTGCATTTGGTTACATAGTTATATGCAAGTTTATAATAATAATAATATCCATTTTTAAGGTCACACCCAAGCGAGACACCAAATTAGTGTATGAGACCCCCTTGTTTGTGGGACAAGGGACCTACCTTCGCCCAACGATTTGATTGGAAGGGGTATATATGTTATATTATTATTATTTTTTGTAATATTTAGTATTATTGTTCAAAGGTTTTAAGTTAAGATGATGTAATGTAATGTTTAACATTTTGATTTTGGTCAAATTATATAAAAAAAATAAAAATAAATTAAGAGAAAAATAAAAAATAAAATAATTTTATAAAAAAATTAAAAAAAAATAGTCCACAGTATTGATCCCTGGTATTGATAAAGTATTCTTCCCTGGTATTGATAACCCAAAATACTGATGCATGATATTGATCCCTAGTATTGATAACCCAAAATACTGATACATGGTATTGATCCTGGTATTGATAACCCAAAATACCGATACATGGTATTGATGTAGAATGTAAACCCATCTAGATCTACGAAACCCCTAAAACGGTTAGCCTTCTTATTATAAATAAGTGTATCTTCCTGTAGTTTTTAAGCTAAACACGTTTTGTTTTATAAGTGACATAAACGTGAGGAAGTTTTGTGGTACTTTCACTTTTCATTTCATAGGTGATCGCCTATCTCATCCATTTTGGTTTGGCCATCCATTTTAGTTTCATATTTCGATATGGAATGGCAACAGGCAAGAGACTCGGAAAGAACGAGTAGAAATATAAGCGAGGATGATCCCAGAAGATCCAATCCAGAGGAACATTTATCTGATAGTCACATGGAAGAAGTAATTCGTGCTGAGACAGAAGAAGCTATTATATTACAGGACGGATTGCCTCTTCTTCGTGAGAATGAGGTGGCTACACATGAAGCTGTTCAGACAGTCACTCAAGATATTGATCTCAGTGTGGGTAATCGAGAGCTGGTAATGATGCTATACTCTCTTGCTGAACTCCTGCTACAAAGTACCCGTGAGATGCAAGCTTTCACGGGAAGAAACACAATACTTGAACCTACAACCCATCATAACAGAGCGCCTGGTCGAGGTCTTGTAGGAGAGGATCCATTGCCGCCTGTTCCTAAGAATACTGAGATAGCCGTCAATGACGACGAGACACAAGAAATCCAAGCAACTCATGTGATCTTGTTGAAGTCCAGCGCCAGGCTAATCGTGTGGTACACGCTCTCACTGAACGCCTCACAACCCATCATAACAGTCACAGAATGCCCCCTCCCGCACTGCCTACCATAAGGATTTCAGCAAATCAGGTAAATAATAATAATAGTATCAGGTCATGCTGCCCAGTCTGCCACTTCGATTACGAATTGGGTGAGGAGGCATCTCAACTGCGCTGCGGCCACGTCTACCATCCTCATTGCATTTCAGCGTGGCTGCGTTTTGGCAATACCTGTCCCGTTTGCCGATTTGGAATGCCCGCATAACGTGGAATTAATTTTCTAAATCGTTTTGAAGGAGTATTAATAAATATATATTTTTTATTAGGTTGTTGCCATGGACCATATGCATATGCGTATTTAACGTGAGGGCTATAGTTTTGTTCATACAGTTTTCAAGTATGTTATTGTGTTTCAATCACCTTTACATATCTAATGTCAAGTTTGGTGTATTTGTTTGTACAATTTTCATTCATAAACACCTTTCTATTGTAATTTTGGAGAAGATAATCAATTCCATTATGTGATGTGGAAGCGTAAATTGATCCATTCTATTCTAATAAACAAGATCTACGTTGCAGATAGTATATAATAGCCGAAATTATTTTCAAATGATTTTTGTATTTGTCGAAATATAATGCTGTATTCTAATAAACAAGATCTACATTGTAGATAGCATACCTACCGAAATAGCCTAAATTATTTTCGAATGATTTTTGTATTTGTCGAAGTACAATGCTGAAATCATAACCAGAGTAATTTTTTTATTTTTTAATGCTGAAATGATAAGCGGAGTAATATTTTATTTTTTAATAAATAGATATGTGTCTATTGACATTCCATAATTAAAGCAGTGGCCCTTGCTGGTAAAGCATTAACTTTCTATTATAAAATCAAATCAACCGCTGATAACAATGAAACCGAAAGCCTAAATAGATCTTCCAATGATAAGAAATTGAAATTGTGCATTGCTCGCTTTTTACTCATATAATTGTCAGTGAAATTCGAGGATCCGTGGAAAACTAGTGATAATAATATTCAGTACCAATTAAGTAAAGTTATATCAAAAGCCTCTCATGATTATATTTTCCCGTCCATAAATTTAGATTTAGAAATACAAGTTAATTAAAGGCTTACTCCTCTCATTTTACTTTCTTTGTTTCTTTTATATTCCACATCAGTTACTAGTTTTTGTGTTTCTTTCAGATTTCACATTAGTCACTAAATTTGTTGTTCATATCAGTCACTGAATTTGTTGAAGTTTCCACCGCAAAAAATAAGATGGTTGTTATCGTGTTGGAGAGCCCAATTTAGGCATGAAGGTTATCATTAATTTTTAATTATAGAAATGTTTTAAGTCGGCATTATTTTTTAATTCTAGAATTTATTGGAAAAATTTATTGAATGCACACGGGCATCAACAATATAACATATCCATTATATTAAAAGATCCACACATCAAACATCCATGCAAAGCACCATTGAAACAGATAGACATCTATACAGACCGTTGTTAACTTGGCTCAAGCATTATGAAAGAGAAACATAAAGAATCAAATCATTTTTTGTGGCGTAAGTGCTGCATCATCGGAGATAGCAACTACATCATCAACCAAGTGCTTTGTTCATGCCCTTTTAGATACAATAATTAGGTGCTCTTTTCATGCCCCTTTAGATATAATAACAGGTAGGTTCATGCTCTTTTAGACATGATAAAGGGTAGGTATAAATAGAAGTTGGAAGAAAGGAAATGTACAGAAAATAGAGGTTGGAAAAAAGGAAATGGACAGAAAGGACTAAGAAAATGTACAGAAGGTATCTGGAGCATATGAAGGAAGTTTAGATCTGGAGCATATGAAGGAAGTTTAGATCAGAAGGAGAAGCTTAGGCATAAACTGAAACTTGAGGCATAAATTGAAACCTGAAGGAAGTTTATATATGAAGGAGAGGCTGAGACATAAACTGAAACGTGGAGTATATGAAGGACCTGAGGCATATGAAAGAAAGAAGTTTTAGACCTAAAGGAGAGGGTGAGGCATAAACTTAAACAGGTATCCAAGAAACTGGCTTTTCAAGAAACATTGATATGCATGCTCAGAAGTTGCATATTTAAGGTTTTTCTTATAGAAAGAAAGAAAGGAAAATTTGAGCCAAAAAAGCTACTCCAAGTTGGTTTGCCATGGTGTTGATTTTTTACTTTTGAGTTGCAGTTATTGTTTCATGGGGCAAACCAAAATTCCTTTCATTTAAATCACTGTGAATGTCACATTGTGAATATACTTGGAGTTAGTTTTTCATAACACATTTTATTAACAATATTGAAGTTAAAATTCCTTTCATTTAAATCACTGTGGATACAACATTGTGAATATGATTGAGTTGAATTTTGAAGTTGTGATTTTGACTCACTGTGGATGCAACATTGTGAATATGATTGGCTTGAATTTTGAAGAATGATTTTTTAGCTTTACATGTATTTCAATTGTTTTAAGCTTGTAAACATAAGCCTGGAATTATAGGAATTAAGCAAAGAACTAAATGGAATTAAGAAAAAAATTAAACAAAGAATTAAGCGAAGAATTAAATGAAAAATTAAGCAAAGAATTAAATAAAAAATTAAGCAAAGAATTAAACGAAAAATGTTAATTATTTAATAAAATATTTGAGACTAAACATGATTAAATTTTAGGCTAAAACAGAGATAGAATTTAATACTCCAATATTCTTGAAAATTAGAAAATTCAATACTGAACATTCAAAAGCAAAATGAATAAATTTTAGACCATTCAAAAGCAAATATGAATAAATTTTAGACCAAACAGAATTTTGAAAATTAAAAATTGAAAATGGAAGAGTAAGCATGAATGAATTTTAGAACAAAAAAAATGAAACAAAACTTATAATGCTTCAGTATTAATTTATAATGCTTCCATATTCATGAAAATTCAAAAGAAAATATTAAAATTTCAAGGGTAGACAAACCATCTCTTATTGCATCTTTTGTGGACAATATTCTATTATGAGTTTGTTCTATTCAGCCTGGAGGTTGATTCAACTTGATAAATGGTTTATGGAACAAGAACTTCTTTGACATCTCCTGCTTGGTGCTTCCCTGGAGAAAATGCATCTGCTAGTAGTGCTATTGAAACTGCCTAATTGGTGAGTTGCTAAGGTTTCTTTCTTCATTGACCTATGCGTACAATCCCAACATAACATTAGTATGCACTTACAATCCCAACATAACATTAGTAACTGAGTTCCCACATTTCTGGGTTGCCATGCTTAACATAGGGCCATAGAATGAACACTTAATAGAAAAGAATCAATCATTGCCTTTCCTGGGCACACACCACTAGCCTGCGAGTTGAAGAGATTGACTATTATCATGGTTCTTTATTCAATGGAAGCACTGGAAAGGGCATACAAACCACACCGAAAAGGGCGTAGAAACCAAAAACACACCGAAGAACAATGAGGAACAAAGTTATTTGATGTTCAAAACCAACAAAAATGACAAAAACTGTTCTATGGAGGCTATTATGGCTAATTAATTGTGGTTACTTCTATCATGAAGAATACAAAAAAGGGAAGTGCACTTGAATATTGAGTACCAAACATGTTGAACCCGGACCAAAAGCGAAGAGAGACCGAGTACGAGACCTCTTGATCCTAGACCAAAAGCGAAGAGAGGGAGCAAAAAATTGGATCTTGTGTTGTTTTAGTAGTTGTGGGAAGCCTAAGAGATGGCTACCATGCCATGAAGAGTGACAAATGGTTAACATGCCATGAAGAGTGACAAATGGTTAACATAGACACTTACACAACACTTTACCTGGCCTCAAATTAAAACATAGGAAAAGATAATGATACTTAGAAGCTGGTTTCAAAATAAAACTTAGAATGATGTTTTAAAGTTATTAAACTTACGATAATATTGTAAAATTATCATTGATAATAACTAAAATTTAGGATAATGTTGTAAAGTTAATACACTTCTCAGGGTAATCAAACATTGCTTTAAACGAAATATTTGAATCGTTTGATAAATAGCCTTAGTAATAGCCAAATGGCAATATCACACTGCTAAATTGTTTAAACTATGATAAGGAAAATTTACTTTGGTTATTAGATAAACATATTCAAACTTTGGATTTTAAAAACCTTGAGAGAAACACAAACTCAAATTTTGGTTTTTAAAAACCTTGGGATAAACGCAAACTCAATAAATTTCAGTTTTTATAAACTTTGGATAAACCCAAATTGATAAACTTCACTTTTAAAAACTTTGGTTAAAAAGCAAGTTCGATGTGTGAAATTAAACCTCAAAAACATTGGATAAAGGCAAAACTTCGTTTAAATGAAAGCTCGACATCTGCAATAAGACCCCCAAGTTGAATGGCCAATGAAACCATCAAAAAATTATTTAAATGATTTTAAAAATTCACTTTTTGATTAAAACTTTGGTTAAAGCATTAGATAGCAGTTACTGTTTAAAAAGTCAAATGAAATTAATTCATAGTCGCTTTGCTATATACCTGCTACTTTCGGCAGGTATAATAATAGAATAAATTTATAATTAATTTTAGAAATTAATCTAATAAATAATAGGATAAATTTATAATTATTTTTTTATATTGGAATTTTTTTTTATAATAAATTAATTAATATTTTTTTTATGAAAGAAAATTATCATATATATTATATTAAATATATATATATAAATAGTAGTTACAAATGGAGACTATATAAGTCAAAATAATAATTTCTAAATTGTATTTAAATTTAATTAGTAATTACATAAGAATTAATATTTACTATATAACAAGATTGTTAATCATTTATATTCACTCATATATTACCATTTTAAATAGACTATAGACTTTGTTACAACACTATGGACCAATATTACAACTTATCAATACACTATAGACTATAGACTTTGTTACAACACTATGGACCTTTCCACCATTCTTCAAACCTTTTCACATATATCGATCCTCTCCTTACCGCATTAAATCTTTGTCATAGATCTCATCCCTCGATCCGATGGTTATCACGTCACCCGATCACCAACTAGCTTGGCTAATCTCCACTGTTGATGTATCTCATTCGATCCAATGGCTATTGCGTCAACCTCTCGTGTCAACTAGCTTGGCCAATCTCCACCGTTGATCAATCCGGCTCAATCCAATGACTGTCGTGCAATCTCGTGTGAAATATTGTATGACCATTATCAGGTTGAGAGAATGCGAGGAAAGTTGTTTTCTCTTTCCACCGTGTGCTACGTGTTAGCCACTAGAGGTAATCGTGTTTAGAAACACCACTTACCACCTTTAGTTGTGAGAAAATGCTTACCCCTTGCCTAGACTACTCCATCCTTCTGCTAACACGTGGTGTTAAAATTTTCCATTCATCTTCTTAACTTTATTTGTGTGACTTAATCTTAGCTTTCTATTGCACACAACCTCATCCGTTGATCTATCTAATCCAACAATTCCTGTGCACTGTTATGCTCTTTTGTTTATTACTGTGTAAGAACCCATTCGGGTTTCTGCCTGTGTATTTGACCTCGCCTTATGATCTTTACTTGTTTTAATCTCAATCTCCTCTCTGTTACTTCATTGCATCATTCCTTTATGTTTCCTTGATAAATCCTTAGGTTTTAGGAAACCTTACAATTGTACCTTCCATATAACATTGAAGGTTTTCTCCAATAGTGTATGTGTGTAAAACCATAACACTCTTCTCTTTTCCACTTCTCTGATTCTACACTCCTGCAACCTATGTTATGCAGAATTACTTTAGTTCACACACAATCTATAATTCATTTACTCAGCACACATCACACAAACTCAAAATTGAGTTATATGTATTAAATCACAAACATTTACACAATGAATTCACTCTTAGCCTGATCTTCTATATCAGTGGCCTTTCTCTACTTGCCCGTAGGCTTAAGTGACTGACTCACTCACAATTGATTGACTAACTGTTGATTGACTCTATGCCTTCTTAGCTTACATTTATACACAAGGTTCTATTTAACCTATTTTTCTTCAGATCCTTAATCTTCTGAATGAAATCCTGAATATCCTCTAAGTCCAATTTTAACTCCAATAATCCCTAAGAATCCTCTCCATTTCCATGAATCATGACACCACTTTCTATTTTAAGATTTACAATTGATTTCTAACTCTCTCAATCCCCACTAATCACTCATTGCCACTCATGTTCTGCTACATTCGAGAGAATTTACAAATATTTTCATGATATCTAACTAATTCCTATTCCGATCAATCAAAAAATCAATAATTACATGCATAGGAATCGAAATTCCTTTAAAACACCAGACCACCTAAGTTAACTAGAATAGAATGAAATTGTTGAGCTGAATTCTCCTACATCACTATGTTATTACATGTTGTCTCGGTGGGTCTAATATTCATCGAATTGACTAGCTCTTTTCAATGCCCGAAGGTTACATTTATAGAGGAAATTACAATGTTGTGGATCACTTCAATATCCATGATCTTCTCCATAAAGCTCTCAACATGATCCTCTCTAGAAGGCTCTCAACATGGATTTTTCTTCACAAAGATCTCAACATGGATTTTTTTTCACAAAGCTCTTAACAAATTTCTAAGATCCCTCATGGATACAATTTTTCAAGCTTTTTAACAAATCCCTTGCATTTTTATGCACCTTTTATTATTTTTTCCTTCTAGAAGTGGTTCTTGTTGCTTTTTCATAGAATGGGCCAATGATTCTACATGACATCACCTCATATATATGCTATATATATTATCACCATGAGATATAATTATAAAAATTTTAATTCAAGTTATGACTCCTTCCATTTCAACATTTAGATTCAGTAGTTATGAGAGTCCTCACCTAATGCTTTCCTTTTGCATGTGCTAAAAATTATATTGTGTTATGCTCTTACCCTCATAGAATCCGAGACAAATCTCCCTACGATATGTCCTTCTAAATACGAATTTCATTGGACTAAATAGTACATAAGTGTTCATGCACAATATTTTCATTTCTATACTTACAACGAGAAATGAAATGATCATAAAATTACAACACATGAAAAACTCAATCACCTTGAATTCTTAATATCATAATTCAGAAATAAATACCATTTACCATCTCTATTGCACATTAAATCCATCATGAATTCCCATAAGGTAGTCAAATAAATATGCAAGGATTCATATATGTATAAGCACAAGTTTACATGATCTCCAAATTTAATAAATGTACCCTTGCCTTAATTCAAGAATACCATAAAAATAAATCATGCATTGAACTAGTAAAATTTAGGAGGCTTAGCTAATGCTTTGAAATGCCATCAAATCACAAGATTGATGTGTTGATTTGGATTGATTCTTAGTACTCAATAGTAAGAATCAATCCCTAGTATGAGGCCCAATAAGAATGATCATCTATATATGGTCTATCTTTTTATTGTTTTGCCTTTTTTGTTTATCTGTGCACATAAATGAAATAATATAATGTACTAAAAGGAACCTATGCTAAAGGATAACCTTTAAGAATAGTAAATGAAAAGTATCTGAGATAGTGAGCACCTAAGTGAATAATTATATTTAGATCTTTAAGAACCATAAAAAGGTAACTAACAATAGAAGGACATAAAACTAAATAATGTATATGCAAAAGTAATTATATGATACCTCAAATATCAATTCTAATAATTATTTACATCCCCATTTGGGTTGATATAAATGGAACATGTGGAGCAACACACACCTACCACCCACCATGGATAATCGTTGGAACTAACACACATTTCATTAATAGTCATCCTTCACACATGACGCCTATCATGTATGCATTTCAAAATATGAGCTCGGGTACTCATCAACACATCAACACAAGTGATGCTTAATGTCATAGGGATGGATCATAAAATACTTAGTTGATGTTGATAGTGGCCTCTTGTTGATTCATTATCCAAAGTCATTAAAAACACAAGTATTTATGCAAAATTCTCATCACACAAGCTAGAGGATGTCAAGCTCACATATGGTGGGATCCAGTATTGCAGCGATAATACTGCAACTCCTGGGACTCCCCTCTTTACTTTTATCAACCCGGTTGTTCGTAACAAACTTGGAAGTGACGGTGTTGTATGCACAAGTACTAGCTCTTGTTGCAGCTGTCACTTGGTGAGCTGGCAAAAGTCCGCTAGGGCTTTAGCCAACTTCTATAAGTTCTTAGAAGAAGCTTGTAAATGATGGATGAAAGCTAACTCAAAAGGGAGCTAATCTACTTGCGGAAAGAAGCCGAAAGCCAAAGAGGAATGCAAACCCTAGCAAACCCTAATTCTACCAGATAGTTCTATTGATGCAACAATGAGAATACAAACTGCTGAATGAGATGCCATTGACTTCAAAAAGGGAAAATGCACATGTCTTAGACTACTTTTTTTTCTAGAAAGTGTCTTTTTGTATTTTCTTGATTAAGTGTCGATTTTCACATGCATATGCTTGAACTCTGCTTCACTGTGCAGGAGTGGATCAAGGAAGAGGAATGCTTGGAAATAGTTGGAGAGGCTCAGAGAGGGTCTAAGGAGTCCCTAACACTCTTCCCCAGAGTCTCACAAGGTTTGGCTCTTAGGAAACCTCACTTGTGAGCTTCTACACGAAGTCTGTAGGGGTTCTACAGGAAACTTCAGAATTTCTACAGCAAACTTCAGAACTTCTACAGGATGTTTGGAAGTCGGTTTTTAGGAGGTGGATGAGTGAGGGAAGGTGCATGGATGGATCTAGAGGTAGGATAGGGGTCTAAACATGGCCTAAGGACTAGTGGGTGGTTTGGTGGAGAGGTGTAGAACGCTGACTTGGCTCGAAGATGGCTAAGGCGATGATGAGCAAGAAGGTAAGGTTTCGTAGACACAAAGGATAGAGGGGAAAAGGGCAGCTCAGCTACGAGACAGAACAAGAGGCTTAGATGATGCTTTGGGAGGATGGATGAAGGAAGAGGATGCCGTGCATGGTGGGCCTTGATCAATTCTACAAAAACCTGGAAATGATCAAATCCGAAACTAATCTATTCTATCCATCAATCAACATAAATGAGAAGCAACTTTATTTGGGAAGAAAACCTTGTACACCATCTATGTAAGGAAACATTTCAGATGTCCAAACCCATGACTAATATCTGCAACTAAAACAAGCACACCAAAAGATTGCATAAACAACAAACTAGTGTTTTTGTGAGGCAGCACTGTTTCCTTGATTTCAACCCCAAATCCAATAAGGCTGAGGTGAAACCAGGAGTGTAGTTGTCTCTTTTCCTTGGAGATCTTGTTGTTATTATCCTACCAAAACATCTAAACCAAAGTCATTCATAAACAGTGACTTATCCCAGCATCATAACGAAATCTACTTAACAGCAATGTGTTCAAATGCATAAAAGAGAAAAACAATGATACGAAAAGGGAAAAGCAATAATAAAGAAAGGAGGTCCTAGGCTCTCAGGTTGGGCCCAACCCTGAGAGATTTGGCTCCTATGAAAAACTCAGATTTGCTAGGAAACTAAACTGCTTCTCATTATCCAAAAAGATTCATAACAGTTATGCCAAAAATGGCTACAAAGGAACAAAATAAAGATGCTGCAGCACTGAGGTGCAAAGTACACAATAGGTTCCAAAAGTATTTTCACGAAGGCTGAGGCCTCAACATTTATAGATAACAAGGGACCTAGTAGGCCTCCTCAATCTGTGGAAATCGGCTGTCAAACTGTGAGTCAAACAGCCCCTTTCTAAATGCTGATTGGCTGCCTTCTAGATTCGGCTTGATGGTCTTTGGAGCTTGGATTTGAAGGTGAAAATCCCGAGGAAGGGTCATTAAATGTTGTAGGCATCCCTCCTTTAAGTCCTAACTTCAGGCTTGGATGCCTTATAGCTCATGATTGCTTTGACTTTGCTCCAATTTATGTCAAAAACCTGAAATAGACACGTGTTAACCACCTAGGAAAAGTAACTTCCCCTATTCGTACCAAAGACACAAACATACTAAAAATAATGCATAAACTATAGAAAATGATGGATTT